>BMAO01006732.1:0-154914 GCA_019973975.1 Trichonephila clavata
GAACTAGACATAAAGGAGGGAAAGGCTTTCCCTGACTCCACGTGTATCCATGGCTCGGGGACACCGCGCGGCTCAAAAAGAAACAAGTAGCGCCACCTGGCTGTCGTTATTTGTCAAGGGAAGGCAGAGTTTAAATGTAACCGTTACATTCTCCCCCTACACCGCCAAGACCGTCTCGGCGAGGTGGTGTACTATCAGACAATATGGCATTTCGCTCCAGCAGTTCCTCTAGGAATCAATGGTTGTTTGCGAGGCCTTCCTCTTCTCCCTGAGAGGTACTACAGGAGACTGGGTTTGTGTGACATTCAGAAAAGGTGTTAAAGCTGATGCATGATAGACACCTAAAGGTTCGTCAGGTTTGTCACAACTAGCTACTACAAATGTTGGTGGGGGTCTCTGGGATAGCACAATGTAAGGCCCGTCTCTCCTGGGCATCAGTTTGGCACTCCTGTTTTGACTCGCTTTGCTTAATGGGTGCAGTTGTACCCATACTAGATCATTAACTTTATAGTCAGGACTTGGTCTACGTGATTTGTCAGCAGATGTTTTTTGACCGATCTTGACTCTTCTCAATATTTTCTTTAATTTGTGACATATATCCTTCAAAGCGTTTTAAATAGGGTTGTAAATTCAGGTACAAAATTATCGTTATGTATGACAGATCGTAGATCAGTATTTACTTGGTCTAAAGTTCGTAATTCTCTGGCGAAGGTTAGGTATGCTGCCGTGTGATCTGTGGACTCACATTTTGCAGTATTCAATGCGAACCTAATAGCTGGTAGCTTTTCAATCCATAATGTATGGTTGTTACCTACCATCATTGCCAAGCGAGGTTTCAAGTCCCTATTTTTTCTTTCTACTGGATTTGCCTGCGGGGTGATATACGGGAATGAGACTTTGATTGATATCCAAGACATAACATAACTGCTGCATTACCGCACTTACAAATTGAGTCCCATTGTCACATATTAGTCGACGGGCACGTCGTACCTTAGGAAGATTCATTTAGAAGTGTTATAGCACATTCTTTAGCAGTAGCTTGCTTTAATGGAAATAATTCTACCCATTTTGTGGTGTAATCTTCCACTATGAATATCCACTTCATTCCTTCTCTCGTTTCTGGTAAAGGACCAAAAGATCAATAGCTATGCTCTCGAATCGTTGAGCTGGAACAGGGGTCTGCAGAAGACCAGCAGGTTTCTGGTTTGTGGCTTTATATCTAATGTGGTGCACTCTGAACAGCTCTTCACATAATCGGCAATAAATTTCCTCATACCAGTCCAATAATATTTTGAAGAAATTCTAGAAAAGGTACCATCAGCTCCATAATGTCCAGCGGTGGGAGCATCGTGGTGCAATTTTAATATCTTCTCTCTCTCGTGAGTAGGGACAACTAGTTGAGCTTCATCGACTTCAACATGAGGTGAGTACCGATATAATACTCCCTGATTCATCACGTACCCTCTCCCAGTCCAATTGGCAAAGTCAACTCCCTTGGTGGGGTTTTCAAAGCAATTAATTATCTTTTCTAACTCAGGATCCTTCAATTGTTCTGTTCTTAGTTCATTAACTGTTCTTGTCGGGAAATCAATAATTATAGTTTTTAATTCACAAATTTCTTCGTCCTTAGACGCTGGCCTAGAAAGCATATCTGCAATAACATTGCATCTTCCGGGAAAATAATCAATCTTCAGATTGTAAGATTGTATTTGAAGTGCCAACGGGCTAATCTTCCGGTTGGAGATGTTAAGCTCATCAGCCACTTTAATGGTTGGTGGTCGGATGCCACTGTAATTCTGCACCTTCAATATACCCTCTAAATTTGTTAAGGGCCCAGACTACAGCCAAGGCTTCTCGTTCTGTTGTCGAGTAATTCTTCTCAGCAGAGCTTAAGAGTCTACTGGCATATTCTATTGGCTGTTCATTGGCGGACTTTCTCCTTGTAGCAGAACTGCACCTAGGGCGTAACTACTTGCATCCGTCCGGATGATAAAAGGCTTTTTAGGATCAACTTGCTTCAGTATTGGTGGGGTTATTAAACATTGCTTGAGGGTCTGGAATGCTTGTTGCTCAATTTCCCTCCATTTCCAAGCAGTACTTTTCTTTGTCAAGTTGCTAAGGGGTCTAGCAATATCTGAAAAATTCGGGATGAATTTTCTATACCATGAGCAGGTCTGTAAAAATGACTGTAGCTGCTTTAGATTTCTCGGAGAAGGAATATTTTGTATCGCTGCAGTTTTATCTTGATCCACCTCTATTCCCTTAGGAGTTATCCATAATCCAAGGTATTTTACACGAGAGCAAACAAACTTACATTTTTCTCTGTTAGCACATAATTTAAATTTTTTAAGTCTGTCGAAGACCCTGCTTAAGTCCTCAATGTGTTGTTCAAACGTTTCAGACAACACAACGATATCGTCTAAATACACCAGAATATTTACATTTGGCAATCCATTACGAAATTGGTCCATAAGACGCTGAAAGGTCGCTGGGGCATTGCGAAGTCCAAAGGGCATTCTTTTGTACCTAAATGTACCAAAAGAGCAAACGAATGCAGTCTTGTCCTGGTCCGCTGGTATTAACCTCTACTTGATGATAACCGGATTTTAAGTCAAGGGTAGACATAAAGCAGAAGATTTTGCATCATGTAAAAGAGCATCCATAAGGGCAGGGGATATTTGTCAGGTATAGTAATCGCATTTAATTTACGATAATCTATGCACAACCTAACAGATCCATTAGACTTGGGCACTAAAACCACTGGAGCTGCGTATGGGGACTCGCATTCTTCTATAATATTATTAGTCAAAAGTTTATCAATTTCTTTCCTTAAGAGTTCTTTTCTGTTTGGAGATAATCTATAAGGTGCAGTTGAAACTGGTGGGTGGTCACCTGTGTTTATAAAGTGTTTCACGAATGGAGTTGGTTCTCCCCCGGGTCTGAAAACATCTTTACTTTCATTAAGTAGCACCATCAAATAATTTCTTTCTTCTACATTCAGGGCCTGTCCTTCTTCTTCTCGTAAATGGAGATATTCAATCTCAGTTTCATCAACAGGTTTGATTTGTAATGGAACATCACTAAGAATTGAATTTGCGGGACAGGAATACTATTTATTTTGGCAGTGCTGTCGTCTACAGGCAAAGGAACATCTTTTTGAGAAAGGTATCTTGAAGCTTGGTTTGTTACCAAAATACCAAAAATTATTACGCATGTCCATTACGATTCCTGATGTCCTTAAAAAGTCAACACCTAGAAGGGTGCGGTTACCCTTTGCATTTGGCAAAAAGATTAAATCGGTTTGGAAAGTTCGTCCACCTATGGTGATTGGCACTTTAGCTTTTTTAACAAGGGATGTGGATTGCTGACCATCAGCTAAATACATAGAAAGGTGAAACTCTGTGAATTTTTGTCCACGATTCTTTAAAAAGTTAAACATTAATTCTCCCCCAACTGACTGGCTGGCTCCTGTATCAGCACAAACTGTGCCTGTAGCTTCATAAACTTGAATGTCAAGTAGAGCTACTGGAGTGGTAAGACAAGTGCACATCTGTATGGCATTGACAGAGGCAGTCTCTTTTTTTTTTGTAAGCATTTTGGACATTTTGATTTAATAAATCCAGGGTTGCCACAACCATAACAAGAAATAGGTGGGTGACAACCAGTGTTAATATTTCGTGCTGGCATGTAGCTAGAGTTACAGAAGTACTGTTGTGGTTACCGGAAACATTCTTTTCAACTTTGAATAAATTAGGCTTTCTAAACTCCGGATTGCCCGTGTTTCTAGGAAACCGAGGTTTATTTAACTCTGGTGGTTTGGGAGTTTTGTTAGTTTTTGAGAAGGAAGTTTAAACATTTTCATACGAGTCCAGCTTTTCAGCTAACACGACTGGATCATTAAGTTTTTCCCAACTGTCAAGGAAATGATTCTTATACTCGGGAGGACATTTCTTTTTAATTTGATCTGCAATGATGAGATCTTTCAACGAGTCAAAGAGTTGACTTCTAATTCCTTTAGCCAACCTTCAAAGAAGGTTCTGAGCTCAAAAAAGAAATCTTTCCACGTGGAATATCCTGTTTCTGATGTCTACTGAAAAGAACTCTGAAACGGTCAGCTGTCAGTTTGAACCTTTGTAATAAAATATTGCGAATGTGGGCATAATTTTTAAACATCTCTTCTGGTTCTTCTTGCCAATTAATCTGCCAATATCACTTGGAAGGACTCCAATTAAGTGGATACCCAAAAATCCGCAGGTACATTTAAAAGCTTCATTTGTCTTTCAAACACTGTTAAGAACAATGACATGTCATCTTTCTCAGGAATAAATGTGGGTAATACTGTTTTCAGGTCGAGCCTCATGGGGCTAGAATCCATTTGAGGGGCATTACCTAAGGACGGTAGAGGATTTTTTGCTTGTAATTTAAGCTTTTCAAGCTCAAATGCTCTCTGTTCAGCTAGACACTTGTCTTCCCGTTCTATTTTCTTTATGGCTTCATCTTCAAGCGCTTTACGTTTTCCCGCTATTCTTTATGGCTTCATCTTCAAGCGCTTTACGTTCATCAACAATGTTATTCAGCATTTCTTTCACAAACTGCTCATTATCCTTAAAGAATGAGCATGAAGTGATTTTCTCACGCAAATCGATGATTTTATCATCTGAAGTTACATCAACTCGTAGCTCAATTCCTAAATTATAGAGGTCTATCTTTTTTCCCTTTGAGAGGAAAGCCATATTTATCTCTTAAATAAAACTAAATTCAATTTTTTTTATGTATACTGGAAGTTGTAAATTAAGTTAGTTATCCCAATAAGCAATTATTACATATTAGCTACTCTTAACAACTGCCTTCCCTGTAGGGAAAAAAAACATAAATAAGAGAAACATTTCATAACATATAAAAAAAATCCCGTGAAAATCTAAATAAATTTCCACAAACTCAGCTGTGTATCAAAATATAAAGTTAATTATGAGACACAATAGCACATTGAAGAAACTGTCACTACATGTTATGCTATGCTAAAAGTATATACTTATTACATGAAAAACATTTAAAGGCTAAATATACCACACTGTGAGTCTTAATTAGGAATATGAAATTCTCAAAGTACCTAATATATATACACTTTAAATAATGACAATTGTAAATCCCCTTATTTGATTGTGAAAATCCTTATAATGATCATTCATTTATATCCAAAATATACCATAATACCTTCAAACATTTAAAATATGCTTATTATTCTATCAGCAACAACAAAAATAATAAAATAAAAAAAAATCAATAGAACTCAGTTATAAAGAACATTTTGCAAACAACCTTGAACTCTCTACTCCCTATTTTATTTATTTGCTTATTCAGCATATCACATTTTCTGGATGAATCATAGTTTAAACTAACACAAGCACAGAAAACGGAAGTGGATACTCATATACTTTTTCTTTTTAATATTTGAACTTTTTTTTAAAAAAAAATTATTCGCGACTTCGGATAATTATAACAAGAATTTCATCATTTACTCAATATAGCAATTGTTTGTAAGCAAATTATTATATAGCAATTATTTTAAACACACATATATTTATGAATATTGTTAAACAAGTTGGTTCTGTTTGAAAGCAGAAATGATCTTTCACAGTTTAAATTTCAAGGTATTTTAAACAGCAGATTGAAATAAGAATAAACAAGAATATTAAATTATTGAAACAAAATATATATATTAATATTTTTAAGAAACATACACAATCACATTCTTCAATATTATTTACAAAAGATTTGTTGCATCTACTCACAGATTTAATTTTTCGTTTTGTTCAACCACACAATCTCTGAAAAAGATTTTTCTTTAAAAGAACAGATTATATATATATATGTTGCAAGCACCAATTCGCGCATTTAAATGACATAAGATGAATTCACATAAGATATTTTCACTTTTTACTCAACACACTATCGATGATTTTTTCCTCTGGCACAAACATAACGCTTTCACTTTTGGTTTTCCAATAAAATCATGCACTTTCACATTTAGTGTCAGGGCGACACATACATAACACTTTCACTTTGGGTTTCCAATAAAAATCGTGCACTTTCACATTTAGTGTCAGGGCGACACATACATAACACTTTCACTTTGGTTTTCCAATAAAATCGTGCACTTTCACATTTAGTGTTAGGGCGACACATACATAACACTTATACACGTGGTTACTTGTCGAAGGAAAGCAAAATGCCGGTAAAAGAAAACACGTTGGGCGCCATTGTAATACTCCCATGTTGTGAAATACGAATTAATGCAGCCTTTGATGGTTACAGGAACAAGATATTTTAATGTTCATGAAGTTCCACAACACAAGGAGACACACACACAAACAAAAATACATAATGTAGGAACTAGACATAAAAAAGGAGGGAAAGGCTTTCCCTGACTCCACGTGTATCCATGGCTCGGGGACCAACCGGCGGGTCAAAAAAAACAAGTAGCGCCACCTGGCTGTCGTTATTTGTCAAGGAAGGCAGAGTTTAAATGTAACCGTTACACCAGTATAATATTTATCAATAAAATAATACAAACGCACCACTCTGATGTATAACGTAAAAATGAATATAATGTAAAAATATACTTGCAATACTGAACAAAATAAACTTTTTCAATTGAATTATAAGGATTTGGAGTGTGTGCTCCAACGTCCTTACAGTTCCAAAACTTGGCCCATTACTCAATATTTTCATACCCGCTAGAGGGTGCGATAGTCTTTTTGCTGTTAATATATGAGGAGTTGTAATGAAGGGTGGTGGCACTGATATAAAATGAAGCAGGCCCTTTTTTTTATATCATTTCATGCGCATCATATATTTTGTCCTGAATCACTGTTAAAAAATAAAAACCTTATGAAGATAGAATGTTAAAAATAAGCATTTTAGAAACAGCTTATGCATTATTTAATAATTTTAAAACACATGAGACGAATAATGCATGTAATTAATGTATCTAATTCAAGAAATAAAGAATGAATTTCATTTTGATAATTATTCAGTGCTTCATTGGACTCTAGTACTTAGAAAATTATCGTAAGATTATTGACTTGAGCACTAATATGCTCAAAAAATTTTCATGTACTTCAGTTGAGATTTTTTTTTTTTTTTTTTTTTTTTACGATATTGTAAATTGCTGATGTCTAAAATTGAGTTAACTTACCTTTTATCATTCGTTTTAGTTGTAGAAGAGCATCCATGTTTGATTAATGACCTTCCCAACCTAAATGTGATGCTTTCTTTTTATTATTAGCTCTGCTGAACACAATTTTTTATTATGGTTCTAGCAAAATCGCTTACAGCTATTCAATTATTATAAATTGTTCATTGTCAAAATTATGGTTGAGAAGGGAAGTAGCGGTCCGTTTCATAAACAAGTTTTAAAACTCAACTATATGCAATCATGCAAATACATTTGTAGGCCCTTGCGCGCCCTCTAACGGAGCGAAAAATGAAAAAAAAAACATATTAGTTTTTTCCTACATATTAACTATCTGATGGAAAGCAAAGTTATAATTCGGAAATATTGTTACAAATCTTGGAATATTACATAGAGCTAAACCAGAAATATTATGTTTAAGAAATGTTTATGTTGGAAATATTCTAAAACGCCAAAATGTTATTGTGAATTCATCCAGCAATCAGCACAACTTTTCTCAAAGAGAAACGAACACAGACACAACTGTCCCGGAAGTATAAATTGGGCTCTAAACTAATTTCCAGAACTGCTAAATAGACTTTTTAGTTTATGGTTTCATTTGGAAAGAAATCGCGAAAGAGCCATAAAAATTTTATGATCTAGGATCGGAATTGTTATATTTAGAATATCTTTGTTATGTAAATTAAATGTAGAATAAATAGATGACGCTGCAAGTCATCTGAGATTTTTCCTAGCTTGTAGAATCAGTTATATAATGTTCTTTGTTCTATATACACGCCTTCTGTATGTCATCTAATAAACCGAAATGTATAAAAGGACGGACTGTGAATCATTTAATTTATATAATAGATATAATCGTCTAGCTGACCAATGGAATTAAGAATTTAGGAACTATAACAATATTTTCTCAGAAATAATTAGGCGCTTAATATGTTATTGAAAATAAAAATAAAATGTAAATAGAACAATTTGTTTTAGATATAATTTAATTTTCCTTTCATATATAAATAAAGTATTGTTATTAAAATTAAATTTTTTTTCTGTGAGAAAGAGAATTTCATTAAGAACTATATATTTTATTACAGGTAAGAACGATACGCTTTTTGAATGCAATATTAACATTTTTTTTTAAATCGAAAACTGTAAAATAGTTTGACTTTATTTAAATACAACATGTTACTAAAAAATTTCTTCAAAGAAAATAACGAAATTCTTTTATTTATGTCTCTTCACTTTTCATTAAGTCTTTTAAAAACATAAAATGGACAGCTAAGCATCGATGAACTCCAGCTCTTTCAGTAAAAATGAATGTTTTATAATACAATATTACCACTTTTATAAATAGGAATGAAAAATATCAATACATCGAACATTTTTAAAGCAATTTGATTATTTGTGAAAATGTCGATAAAACAAGTAAAGGCGGATACCCAAGAGATCTGCCTAGCAATATATTGTAGAAATTTTTAAAAAGGTGATTAGTGTGTTTGTGGAATATCATAGATTTGGATTATTTTTTTAGAACACCAGTTAAGACAATGAAAGAGAGATCCCACTATAAGCAATGAGTGGACTATTGTCGACAGACCTCGTAAATTTGGACCTGGGTCGAGGGATATAAGAGAACACCTGAGCTAACACTAAGGTTTCTGATTTCCCGGATGTTTCCAATCCCGGGAATACATCAAATTTTTAAAAAAAAGTGATTATTAAATAAAATCAATAATAATTATATTCACTAAGGATGCATAAAAGTTACAAAATTAATTTTTATAATGAGCTAAAAAATGTTTAGTAAATTGATTATACATTTTTTAAATAGGATTTTAGAAAGCATACTTTACTCTCAAAATATGTTACAGTTAACGATTTTTTTAAATTAAAAATCTCGAGGGGAAAAAATTCACATTTGAAAAATAATTACTAAAATGAATGTTCTTTATTGACTCACATGAGTTTGAAAATTAACTAGTCAAAGCTCTCTCTGAATCAATTATTTCTCTAATGTTACTACTAAGAGATAAATATTAATATATACTTGAAAACTTATTTACCGCTGAAGTGCCCCGATTACGTACTTAAAAAAAATATTAATTATTGTATTTAAGATATTTTATTTCTCTAACCGATTTCTTGTTTATGGAATTGCCATATTATTGTTACATAAATATAAATATATGTCAATATAAGAATTTCACGCGAAAGCGAAGTTTAGAAAACTAATAATTAGAAAAATTGCGCAATTGCTTATAAAAATTATCTCCCCCAAACAGTTTGTGGTTTCATTCCCTTCTTCAAATTGCTGATTCAATTAAATAAATCATAATAAAGACAAGTATCCGAATAAAACTTTTAAAAAAATCTCGTGTGATTCCCGGGAATGAAGTATAATACCCGGGAATAGAAAAAATACAGAAATCTTGTGATTTCTGTACGGGATCCCGGGAAGAAACTCTAGCGTGCACCCTTTCTCATATCTACCAAGGTATACATTCAGTCTCGACAGATTTCATGTGCATCAGCCCTCTATATGGCAGGTATTCAGAGGAGCGAGGACTCGAACTCGCAACATTCAGTCCACGAATTCATGACCATAAGCGCTAGGTTACCGCTGGCTAATTATAGTGTAAGGACTTCCTGTTGGAGCGATTATTCCTTTTTGTTCTTTTTAAGCATGTACATTAATTACCTTGACATGTTTAGATAGAAATATGTAATAAATTGTTTTATTGAAAGAGTAGTATTTTCATCCACAACACTAAAGACGTTTGCTTACGTTTCGAAATTTTTATAGACATGAGAAGAAGAAAAAACAAAGATGGTTGAAAAACAAAATTTTCAATATATCTATTTAAAAAAAACGGTCAAGTCCCTGAGTAATGTAGTTTTCATTAAATATTTCACTTATTTGAAATTTAAATTATTTAATACAATAAAGGAGTTTAAATGATCAAATATAATTGAAAGTTATGGGCTTATGATGCAAAAAAAATTTCAACGAATTCCTCAAATTATTAGTCGATGGCATATTATATAAGTATCTATTTTTCTTTCGGTTTTTCTTTCACCTTTCAAATGTATTTTTTATAATTACGATAATTGTATAGCAGTGTCCGCAACCTTTTAACTGTGGCGTGCCAAAAACCAATCTACTAATATAATTCATCATGACACACAGTAGGACATTTTGAAGCAATTGCGGTTCCCACGATAATATATGCAGAGATAGAGAATAGAGGTCAATAATAAAGATATTTACAGATTTATTATGTATTAACTTTTCAATATATATTTAAAGATATTTCTTAACATAAAAATAAACACTAAAAAATATAACTATTTTGTCAACAAAAATTTAAAAAAAATTTAATGTACATATATTATTTATTTTTTATTATATTTATTAAAATAAAAGAAATTGGCAACGCGCGTAAAATAAAAGTGTTTCCCTTCATTATAGTTTAATAAAAAGACAAAAATTTTAATGCGAACCTAGTGATTGCGCCTGTCTTCTTTGGTATCGCAAAATCAGGGGTATAATTTGTGACTTTCAATTACACAAGATTCTGAACATTCCATTGTTAAACAATTTCTTTTCGACTCGAAATATTTTTCATGTGAGGAAAGACGTTTTTACTTAGATATGTAAAAGCTAAAGCGGAGAGCAGAATACTTTCAATTTTCTTTCTTTAACAATGACATTCAGTACTTTACAAAATAGCTGTGAATGTATCTTTAGTTATCTTTCAGAAGTTTTCGTAATTCCGTAAAGGTCTATATTTCTGGAGATGTATATAAAATAAGATCATTACAAATTTATCAACTTCAATCCATTCAAAAATTGACATATTTGTATAGTAGTGCTGAGTGCCACGTATGGCGCGCGTGCCATAGGTTTTCGACATCTGGTGTATAGCAACAATAATATATTTAATAAAATGTAAGCATTATATTTCTTACTGTTATCCTCTGTAAACTTGATGGTAATGTCCTGCGGTATGGTAATAAAGCAGAAACATAATTCGAATCTTCAAGTATGCAGCATAATAAATCTTTCTCTCGTTTTACTGAAGGTAGCTATATGAAGAGGGCGCCTAACACAACAATTGTAGCCAACAAATTGTTTAAAACTCTTTCTGTGGAAGGATAAACAGTTAATATGATAACTGTATGGATGCCACAAAGTCCCCTCTTTCTTACAAGCGACAGCATCGCTACCTTTTAAAAAAAGAACTAATTTAATTCAGAATTAAAATGGACACGTAGGAGAAACATTTATAGACTACGCAATAGCTTCTAAAAATTGATAAAAATGTATAGAAATGTTATTTGCTTAGAATGCTTTGCGCCGTAATAATTGTGTAATGTCCGTTGTAGTAGTATTATGTATCGTAGAAAGAAATTTAATACAAGAGTGCCTTTCATTCATGGACTTTGGCAAAAAGCCTGGCTGCCCTCCATTGACAAGGTAAGTCATTTTACCTTGAATATTTTCTGCATTTTAAACAACAAAAAATTAAAGATAATATTGCATTTAAGGGAAGCATGTAGTCATTTCAGTACTGTAAAAGGACAAGTTCTCTCTCTACTGGAAGGAGGGCGGAATTTGCATGTGTAGTGGAACGGCGAAATACTTGTTCGATACTAATTATAGTGACTAGAAATAAATGATCCAAACATAAAGGATAAATTACATACTCTTCTCTTTAAATTACTATCTTTCCCCTACAAAATAAACCATTTTTTCACTTTTTAAAAAAATTTTATTGCATATTCTGAAAATTACCTTGTTTAAGCCTCTTCTGCTCTCTACCGTCAATATGTAGCATTCGCTAGAAGCTGAATGACTATCGGTAATAACGTTCGCCCTCTACCGTCCAATGTAACATTCCGCAAAACTGAATGATTATCGGCAATAACCGCCGTGGGTAACACAACAGTACTTACTTTTTTAAAAAAACCACGAGCACTTTAATTTTTAACTTTTAATTGTTTTCGTCAAGCTTATGTTAAAAACTTAGTGAAAAGACTTGGTCCGTCGTATATTTATAAATTGTATCGCTCACGAACAAACATCATGATAAAAAAGAATGACTTTTAATGCTACACGGATTACTTCATACACCAGTTTGAAAAACATTTAAACAATTCAGCTTTTTTTTTATAACTTTAGAAAGAGGAAGATTTTTGTTATATAACGTCCCTCTATCGGCAACACGTGGGCTGTTGTTGACAGACCTCCTTATTTTGAATCTTGATCAAGGGACGAGAACGACACCCTCTCTTAACTACTACACAAAGAGGGTGCACATTGAGCCTCGACGGACTTGAAGTGCCTCGGTGTTGGCTTGTATTTTGAAATAAAGCATGGACAATTGAAAAAAAATGTCAAAATGACCCCACCGGCGCTTCTAGTTTAAAAGCAATGCGTAATATCCACTTATCTTCCATACTGCACTTAGCGTTTTTCTGCTTCATTATGAAAACGACAAAGAAAGGATGAGTCCATTACCTAAGTATCTTGTTCAAAATACTGAAGGATAGTTTCGACAGCCATTAGTTCCTGGTTATGTGATATTTTAGGAGTTTGTACCATGCCCTCAGAGTTAACTACTTCATCATTTTTCGGCACTTTTTCATTTACTATGACAACAGCAATAATTTCTGCATCGGACATACATTACGTCCGATGTAGAAATTATTGCAAATTTGGTATCGTTCCAGAACCATTTTTATTTTTTTTATATCTGATGTATTTCATATGTACTCGGACTGTCGGATAGTATGTGCTAAGGTTTTGGGATTCCACTTAACTATTTAAGATCATCGCGTAATAGGGTTGAGGAACACGTGTCTACCAAAGCTTAATGGCTTAAGTAATCTGAGTTAATATGAAAATAGGTTACCAGCTGAAGTGTCGTTTTTAGTCATACTGTTATGGCTTGAAATTTCCAGTACTGTAATCAATATCACTCGTGATGCTTCTGAGCACAATATTTTTTAACACGCTTTTATAAGTGTCACTTGTATGTAACGGAATCTTTGAACTCGATTTTTACCCTCTTTAAAAGGTCAGATTAAATCGAAATTTTGTACGCTTGTCAAGGATCGGTGACAATACAGTTATTTCATAATTTTCTTCCATTGTCCTGATCGGGACATCAGTAATAACGATTTCCAGATTTGATGACTAATTCCATATACCATTTCCAGATTTGGCGACTAATTCTAGATTTAGCGACTAAAAGATTAAGGTGCAACCAAAAAACGAATACATTTGTGGTTATTAGAAATAAAACAAACAAAAAGAGAATTCTTTATGTGAGAAAGGGAAGGGTGGGTGTATTTATACTATTACCATAATATAAACAATTTTCTAGTTTTTCTGAAAATAAATACAAAAAAAAAAGGACTCGTGCCTGTTAAAAAAATTATTTATGTTCTAACTGCTAAATATTTTTTATTTTTATAAAGCAATACATTTAGAAGTTGTGCCGAAATATTGGCCACTCGAGGGCGCTGCTGTGCGCACCTCAGTATCTAAAATGTAAATATTGTTAGTGTGTAACTTGTTTTGTAGAATGTAGGCCGCATGACGACAATTTCAATCATATTAAATATTACTATATTCAAAATTGTGTCTTCGTTGAGTAATATGGACTGATCAATTTCTATGGATACTGCACACTCATTCGCGAAGAACGTTTCGTTTCTTAATTCTTTACATTGGTGCATCGGCCGGGAATACGTTTCGTTGCATGTTGTTGTGAGTACTTTTGTTTAGTCTCACTTTGAATTTGATATTCGTTTAGTTAGCTTATTTTATCATATTTGAAATTTAGTTTATTCGTAACTGTCGGTATTTGGAAGGTTGCTCTGGTATAGTTTTGTTTACTTGTATACAGATTGTTAAACTGGATTTTGTTTGAATGTGTTGAAATTTATACTAAGTTGGATTTAGAATTGGTGTTATTATTTGTATATTTGTTTTGAAATTATAGTGTTTTTGTTTAAAATGGATGCAGAAAATCAGGCTTTATTAGAAAGAGTAAAAAGGGCTCGATCTGTTTCGAGGTCCCTCGTGACGAAACAAATTAATAAATTAGAAAACGAAATAAACAATTCAGCCGATAAAACAACAGTGCATGAGATTTACGTGCAATTAATTTCTAAATATGAGGAGCTGAGTACACTCGATAAGGAAGTTGAGAGTTTAATAAATATTGAAAGTCTAGAAGACGAAATATTAACTCGCGAAGAATATCGAGATAAATTTATAATATGGAAAATCCGTGCTGAACGTTACATAGGAACAGTTTCGAGCATTACATTTCAAAATTCGGTCGAAAATCAACCGCAAAACGTAACTCCTTTAAATAATACAGTTAGTTCCGTTTTAACAAATCAACCGCGTTTACCTAAGCTCACATTAGAATCTTTTTCGGGCAAGGATATCAGTAGTTTCCCCAGTTTTTGGGCTAGATTTAAATCCGCAGTGGATGATAATTCGAATTTAAATGATGTGGACAAATTTTCCTATTTGAAATCGGTTGTCACATCTGATGCAGAATTGGCTATTCGAGGTTTAACACTAACACCGGAAAATTATGCCAAAGCAGTTAAAATTTTAGAAGATAGATTCGGGCGTAAAGAACTAATTGTAGATTATCATATGAATCGTTTGTTAAATTTGTCCCCTGTCCGTAAATCGTTTGATGTAATCGCGTTAAGAAAGCTATATGATCAATTAGAAATAAACATTAGGGGACTCGAATCCCTTGAAATCTTCCCCGATTCTTACAGTTGTCTACTGTTTCCGATAATAATGAAAGCTATTCCCCCTGATTTGGCATTAGAATATAATAAAAAACATAATGAAAAACAATCCCAAGTCACTGATCTAACTACATATTTGCGCGGCGAAGTTGAAAGTCGCGAACGGACGGAAATTTTGTTAAAACCACATGGCTCCCACTCATATCCCAATAAATATTCGGAAAGAGCACCACCGATCTATCCGCAGCCAAATCGAAAGGGTCAAGGTCATTCGCGATTCTACCCTTCTCATAAATCGGGGGTGAGCGCATCTGCGAACGAATTGCTTTCGGCTGCAGTTTCGAATTGTTTATTTTGTTCCGAAGATACTCATGCATCTGATATGTGTGAGAATCTATGCGTTCAGGAAAAGAGAGCCAAATTAATAAAGGAAGGGAGGTGATTTTTGTGTTGTTATACTTGTTGCCATGTTAAAAAGTGCAAAAAAGAGGTTTGCTCGTATTGTAAAGGTCGTCACGCTCGTGCTATTTGTTTTAAGCTGGAAAATTCTTTAAAACAAAATTCGCATATAGATTTAGAGAAAGGAAAAGTTGACGTGAAACCAACGTCTTCAAATTCTGTTCTTCATAATAGAGGTGGAGTTTTATTGCAGTGTGTAAAGGCAGAAGTAATCGGTCATATTTCCTCGGATAAAATATTTTGTCTTTTTGATAATGGAAGTGAGAAATCTTTTATTAAGAAAAATGTTTCTCGGAGGTTGGGGTTGAAAAAGGTAGGTTCGGAAAGGCTAAATATTTTTTCGTTCGGATGTAAAACTCCTAAAAAACAAACTTGTAGCAAGGTCGAGGTTAGATTAAGGAATATATTAAACGGAGAAGTAACTGTAATTGAGGCATTGGAAATTGAGGAAATTTCAAAGGCAACACTTAGCCTGCCTAGCCCAGATGTATGGACAGAAATGGAGACAAAGGGATTCAGACTAACATTCAATTGTAGTGAATCTTCTGAGAACTGTGAAATTTCATTGTTAATAGGTTCCGATTTTTATTGGTCTTTAACACATCGGATAAAAAGACTTGATTCGTCATTGGTTGCAGTAGAAACTAGTTTAGGATGGTCTCTTCAGGGAAAGTGTGATGAGCAGAGTGATTGTACTTCGGTACATTTGATTCACAGTGAAGAGGAATCGATTTCAGCTGAGCTAAGGAGATTCTGGGAGATAGAAAGTTTAGGAATACGTGACAATGATTCGGTGTCTTTAGGTAATGGAGATGAAGAGATACTTAGTGAATTTGATAAATCAGTTTGTTTTGTAGATGGTCGATATCGTGTTAGTTTGCCATCGAAACCAGGAATGAGAGAGGTTTTACAGAATAATAAAACTGTTGCACGTAAACCTTTTGAGGGGTTGGTCCGTAGGTTTAAATGTGATCACGAGTTGTTCTGTGAGTATAAAGATGTAATCGATAACTATGTTAGGGAAGGTATTGTTGAGCGTACTTCTTGTGATTCTTTATCGGATAGTCAGGGATTTTACCTACCCCATCATGCGGTGATACGTAGCGACAAAACCACAAGCCGTCTTCGCATTGTGTTTGATGGTTCGGCTCACGAAGACGGACATTCATCGTTGAACCAAAGTTTATATACGGGACCAAATTTGCACCCAAATATGTTAGAACTTCTCTTACGGTTCCGAAAAAACCCTGTAGCCTTTACAGCTGATGTAAATTCGGCTTTTCTTCAAATTGAATTGGACCTTCGTGATCGAGAATTTACACGTTTCTTCTGGACTGATAATTTGAATAACAATCCATACGTTCTAAATTTCACGAGAGTCCTTTTTGGACTTAGACCTAGTCCATACCTTCTCGCAGCAACTTTAAAACATCATTTTAAGAAGTACAAAGAACAATATCCTCATACATTTGACTTGCTAAATAGCTCCATTTATGTTGATGACTTCATTTGTAGTAGAAATGATGTTCCGGACGCTCTACGTACTACCTTGGAGTATTTGCAAATATTCAGTGACGCGAGCATGTTGTTGCGCAAATGGAGAACTAATTCAAAACAACTTGATTTGTTATGGCAGCAAGAAGGTGTCGAAACAGAATTCTCTGAAACTAGTGCCACCGATCTTAAACCACCGATTAAGGTTTTAGGACTCGCTTGGGATTCAGAAAAGGATTTAATTTATTTCGATCCAAAGGATTTATTGAAATTTATGTCACGTAAAACAGAGTCTAAGAGATTTATTCTGAGTGTGGTTGGTCGCATCTTCGACCCCATTGGAATTCTTGGCCCATTCGTTATCAAATTGAAATGTCTTCTTCAAGATCTTTGGACTCTGGGAGTAGACTAGGACTCTGAACTTCCCCCAAAGCTACGACACAAGTGGCAGCAGGGGAGTAGCGAAGCTGAGGGCTTGACTCAGATAAAAATACCACGGTTCTATTTAGGGGACGTAGATCAAGAATTATCAAGTGTTGATATACATTGTTTCTCAGACGCGAGCAAGTCAGCCTATGGAACAATACTATACTTGCGATTTGTTATTTGCAATAACATAATCGAAACGAGTTTCATTTGCTCAAAAAGTCGTGTGGTACCTTTGAAATCATTGACGCTTCCTCGTCTTGAACTGACAGCAGCCCTATTGTCAGCTAGGTTGGCCAAACAGGTGTCATCATGTCTAAAGTTTAATGCCAATATATATTATTGGACTGATTCTCTCATTTCGTACTACTGGATATGTGGCGATTCTTCAGCATTCAAACCGTACATTAAAAATCGTGTTCAAGAGATACAGTTGCTCTCTGATCCGAGCCAGTGGGGACACTGTCCAGGAAAGGACAATCCTGCAGATCTCATTTCGCGTGGTACATCTGCCGTCAAATTAGTACAGAATGAGCTGTGGTGGCACGGCCCACCTTGGCTTAAACTAGCACTCGATCATTGGCCAAATCGTCAACGAGATATTTTAGATTCGGAACTCTGCTCGGAAGAATTAGAATATCGTTCTAGTGTGCATGTGGCAGTTACCCAACAGAGGGAATCTCTTGTTGACATAAATCGATTCAGTAGCCTTAAAAAACTTTTGAAAGTGACTGCTTGGGTCTTCCGATTTGTGAACAATGCTAGAATCGTTAATAAATCAATGAACTTCTATATTACTGCAGATGAAATACAAAATGCTGAATATTTTTGGCTTAAATATGTTCAATACGAATTTTATTCAGCTGAGATATTAACCTTAAAACGCAACGAACAACTTCGATGTAGCTCTGAAATAAAGAGTTTAGTGCCTTATTTGGGTGAAGATAATTTACTAAGAATTACTAGACGGTTGCTTGAAGCAGACTTATGCTTTGGTGAAAAGCATCCTGTTATCCTTCGCCGACACTGTAAATTTACAGAATTACTTGTTATTAGGGAACATGAACGAATTGGTCATTGTGGCGTATCTGCAACTTTAACTCAACTTCGAAAAAATTATTGGATACCTAAAGGTCGTCAGTTAGTGAAAACAATTATTCGAATTTGTCTCATTTGCAAAAAATACAACGCTAAACCAGCTGACCAGTTGAGTGGTCAGTTGCCTCGAGATAGAATCACCCAATCCCCTCCATTTCAAATCGTAGGAATTGATTTTACAGGTGCAATACTTGTTAAGGACAATCAAGAGACTCATAAGTCTTATGTTTCTTTGTTTACATGTGCGGTCACTCGTGCCGTACACTTAGAACTTGTATCAGACATGTCCACAAAGTGTTTTTTACTTGCTTTACGGAGATTCCTCGCTCGTAGAGGAAATTGTAAAGTAATATACTCAGATAATGCTCGTACATTTAAAGCTGCTGAAAAAGAACTAGCATATTTTGCCAACATCTTGAAGGACAGTGAATTTCAAAATTTTGTCGCAGATAAAGGTATCTACTGGAAGTTCATAGTTGAACGTGCCCCTTGGCGGGGTGGATTTTACGAACGTCTTGTTAAGACTATAAAGGATCCTTTGCGTAAAATACTTGGCAAAGCCCTTCTAATGTTTGAAGAACTTTCAACGATACTTTCAGAAGTTGAAGTGATCGTCAATCATCGACCACTGACATACGTGGAAAACGATCCAGGAGAGCCGGAACCACTCACACCGGCCCACTTCCTCGAGTTAGGTTATGGTGACTCTAAATATCCTATACATTTCATTGAACTGATCGACGCCACTACGGCAAGAGAGTCGTACAAAAAAAGAAAGACTTACCGAACTCTTCTTTTAAAACAACTTTGGAGACGCTGGAAAGAACAGTATTTACTCCAGTTAAAAACAGTTAATCATTTTAAAACACCATCTGTTCATAAAAATTTAAAATTAAATGACATAGTTCTGGTTGAAGGAAATGTAAAATCAAAATTATTGTGGGAACTTGGAATAATCAAGGAGATATTTATTGGAAGAGACAATAATGTTAGATCTTGTCTTGTAAAAACTTCTAAAGGTCTCTTCAAAAAACCCATTCAATTGTTGTACCCTTTAGAACTTGAATAATATTTGAACTAATTTTGTTTCTATTTTTTCAGATTAATGTTAGGAGATAGCACATTATTAATTAATCTCTGTTAAATTTATTTGTTGTGAGATCTTGAGGTATGTAGCCTAATATTTTCTAATTTGTAAATTGAAGATTTATTGTCATCTTTAAATTTCATTATATTTGTGTATTTTAATATATATTTACTTTTTTCTTTGTGATATGAAAAATTTACATTTTGATTAGTAGCATTGTTTCAGTGTTAAGTCTTTGTTAGAATTGTGTTTGAATAATTGTTTGTATTAATTTTTATTTGATAATCACTGGGTGAACATTCTGTTCACCGGCGGGGTGTGTGCCGAAATATTGGCCACTCGAGGGCGCTGCTGTGCGCACCTCAGTATCTAAAATGTAAATATTGTTAGTGTGTAACTTGTTTTGTAGAATGTAGGCCGCATGACGGCAAGTTCAGTCATATTAAATATTACTATATTCAAAATTGTGTCTTCGTTGAATAATATGGACTGATCAATTTCTATGGATACTGCACACTCATTCGTTTCATTCGCTAAGAACATTTCGTTTAGGTTCTTAATTCTTTACAGAAGTGATGATACGAATTAACATTATAGCAATACGTTTTAAAGGTGATAATACGATTGACACGATACGGGACAGATTCGAGGCCCCGTAAACGGAGAGAATAATTACCCTTCAGACCCGTTAATTAATATCCATTGAAAAGCAAGACTAATTCCAGCAGCTATGTACGTATGACAAAAAAATTCCATCAGCAACGTAATATTCCCCGGCTGCAAATATCAAACTGAAGGATAAATTCAACAATGAGTAGATGTTAGTTTGAAAAACTAAAAAAACACGCTTGTATTGTAGATCGAACTAAAAAATAAAATATTATTTATTTTTCATTTTTAGTTCGATATTTTGGAAATATTACAAACACATATCTAGCTAAAGAGCACATGCTATGACAAAAAGTGACAACTTTGAATAAATTCATTGATCATAAGCAAAAATTTATTTTTGAGAAAACTAAATATATTTGAAAAATATCACTTCAGTATAAATATATATGTTTCTTTATCGTATACTGACAAGTTTTTAAACTTAAATATTCAAAAGTTTCTGAATGAATGGTTGCAGATAATTCAGATGTGCAATACCATTTGTCGTTGCAAGAAGCTGGTTACATACATATAATGTTTAAATACAAAAAAAAAACCAGTTTTATTTTGGCTGTCTTAGAAATCATTTGTCCAGCTTAGAGAAACTTTTGAATTTTAAAAGTTTTAGAAAATATGTTTGCACGTGAACACATAAAACACTTATGAAAACTTTCGAAATGTCTTATTATCATGTTTTCCAAAATGCCCAACACAACCATATTGATACATTTTCACATCATATTTACGATTATTAATGATCAACTTTGATATTTGTAATGCATCAAAGCTAAAAATTCTTCAAAAATTTATACAGATTTTGAGAACCTTGATGTAAATGTTACAAAATATCTCGTTAAACAAAAACTGAAAAATGCTAAGTATGTGTTTTTTGGGCATTTTAAGACTTTTTTTGTTTCCTATTTTACTTATAAAATATATTGACATGATGCTAATGTTTAATAAAATGGGACAAATACATGTTTTAGTTCATAATTTTTGTGAAAAAGTGACTTTTCATATTAAAAAGGCATTTTTCTCAAAATGATATTTATCAAACTGCGTGTAACTTTTTATCAGAATCTACTGTATAGATACACATGCAATTTTTACTGCGTGTTATTGATATGTAACTATATATATTGAAGTGAGCATTTATAAATATTCATAAAATATTTTGCTAGAGAGCAGTTATCGTAACAAAAAAGGACAATACTTAAAAAAATTCTTAGTGATACATTTGCGTTGCATGCTTTCGAAAACACTAAACAATATATTTGAAATACCTCACTTCGGTATAAATATAAAAGTCTAAATATACAAACAAAATTTGAAGTCTTTATATTTAAATCATTCGTGATTCCTGCCTTTCAGTGCACAATAGTTCAAGACCCATGCAACTCTATTTGTGGTGAAATACTCAGAGAGGAACCTTTAATGCGTTTTTTATGTAACTTAATCTGGCCTTTGTCAATATCTACATGGGGGCGGTCACTACATTTATAAACGAAATTATACCCCGACTTACGCGAATTCGACTGGCGCGGATATCCCTCAATTCCACTTATCGCGTAATTTTGGGGTATTTGTGTACTAAAGCTGTTTTAAAATTCATATTTAAAATTAATAGGTTAAATTTACTTCAGAACTTTTAAGGTAGAATAAGAAATATTGACACTTGTAAATAATAGATATTGTAAAATTAATTTTCAATCAGCGCTAACGTGCAAGCTTTATAGTATAGCTTTCCTAAAGATCGTGATTGCTTGAAAATAATATTGAAAGATAGTGGATTTCACTCAAGTACAGTTTTCAGTAATGTGTGTTTGTATTAATTAATCTTAATTACATTTGATATAGTTTTAAAGAAGTAAGCTGCAGTGGCTGGCTACTGTTGGTGGTACATTTTTGAGCGTTTGGTGCCATTCTCAGCACCTGTGGGGAAGAATGCTATTTTGTAGGAGAAGGTAATTGGCTTTGGAACGGAACGGTGGCAAGAAAAAGGAGTCCCTTGGCTTTGTGAGCGCGAGGCGCGGGATTGAATTTTCTGTAAAAGAAAGATAGTTCCTTTCTGTTTAGCCCGACGGACAGAGTCTGGTTTTTCTGTATTAAGAAAAGAAGTTTCTTGGGTTTTGTCAGAGCGATGGACTGTGCTTGGTTTGGTGGTATTGGGAAAAGAAATACATCTGTTGGTTTCAACGCGATGTACAGTATTGAGAAGTATTCACGAAAATTGTAGAGAAACATATTGTAATGTCTTTCTTTATTATTTTTAAATTACTTCTCAACGCTGTACTTCGCGTCAACAGCCAATATAATTACTCTCCTCTTTATGCAATCAACTAAACACAGTCTTTCCTGTTAAAAGTCTCCCAAGAAACTATCTTTATGGTGAATATACTGATGCGTGTGTTTGGTGTTATAACATAATAATAATAATAATCTGGTGTCCTAGAGTTGTCTTTTGCTGGATTTATTGGTAAGAATAACTTTCAACGATAAACTTAACCATCTTTGACAAATTAAACCATTGCATTAATTAGACTGAAACTAAAGAGAATTCTCTAATATTCAAGATAAAAATCCTAGTAAGCAACGGCACCTGTACGCCGAAGCCAAGAATTACGAGAAAACATCAGCACATCTAGTTATGCTGAAGCCAATTTCAAGATTAAACTGAGACAGAATCCGTTGCATATGGTTTCTGTCGAGATAGACCACGTGGGTTCTGAGCGGGGTGTCAATCACCCTCCACCCACTCAGACCACCCGGTACATAATTTACAACAATATCTTCTTGATACAGCAGACCACGTGCTATGAGTCGGTCTAACACCAAAGAAACTCAATTTCGTAAACTCCAAATTCAGTCTAATGCTTCACGTTCCTTAAAACAAGAGACTCTCTCTTCCCTGACCGTCACATTCAAGGCTCAATCCCCTTCCCTCACAAAAAAAAACATTAATCCGTTTCCGTAAGCGCGGGATTGACGCCAAACATTCCGTAATTTTCTGCCAAAAGTAGACAGATGCTACAGATGTTATAAACATTAAATGCTGTATGAAAAACCTCCACCTTGATTTCTTTTAGTGCAAACAGCAAAAATCTCTGCATTTCTCTTGAAATCCTGAAATTGTAACAAATACTTTTTATAAAATCATTGCAAAATGTGATGCGTGAGAAAGGAGGAAATGAGCTTTTTTCATGGAAAAATGTTTGGAATGCCTTGAAAACATTTTCCTGGTATTCGGCATTTCATTTCCCCCCCCGACTTTTAATGTTATAAACGCAACCAATGATGCGGAACTTAATTGCTTCTGTCAGTCATTAAAATGCATTAAATATTCCTTAATTTATCTTTCTTTGCAGTTTTGTAAAAGTCATTTTATTAATATTAAAAAAAGTCTTCAAGATGTGATAAAAATGTATAGAAAACACACAAAGATTAAATTTTAGAGGACATTTCTTAAGTAGAAATTAGGTTTAATTTTTTTTAAATCTTAGAAGTCTATGAATTAATTAATTAAAAAACTAACAGTATTAAAGTGATAATTTTTTCACATACACAGATTTAGCAAAAAGTATTTTATAAAAAAGATTTTAATTTCTTACGTAATGCTTTAGAAATAACGATATTAAGTAAAAATCACGTGAGTCTAATAGAAATTAAACTATAAGTTTTGCAAAATATTTTTTCCTTCCTAATCCTCCATAAAGAAAGATACATTGCAGTTCGGATGCTGAATTTTTATTCATAGGTAACAGCTTATATCAGTGTTCCCAGACCCCTGGATGAGGACCGGTACCGGTTCTTGGATCAAATATTACCGGGCCGTAGAAGGAACATTAAATTATTTCCATTTTATTTACTGCGCTGTGTTTCTCTAGGGTTTGTGCAATCTACTTTAAATCACTTTATGTCATATGTAAAATCATTTTATATTAATTTTTTGGTGTAACTGTATATTATTCTGAAGGCATATTTCAATACAATTACATTAAATTTTTTAATAAGAACAACATAAAATATAAACAATGATAGCCTCAATCTCAACTGACTACGGAAAAATATTAAACTTTACCTGTCCTTGGCGATGAAAAGGTTGGAGAGCACTGGCTTACATGATTTAAAAAAATTTACTGAATATGGTTTAAATCAAAACTGAAATTACGCACTTTTATAATATTTTGGTAATATGATGGAATGTATTGGGTAACTATATATATATATATATATATATATATATACACTAGCTGACCCGGCCAACGTTGTTTTGCCATCAAAATTATTTCTAGTAAAAATACACGCTGGCCATTTTCAAGATGGACTGCTAAATGAATGATGAATCGCGTTCATGTATTTGGAAACCAAAGATACGCCAAACAGCTTCATTGGAGCTGATGTATCGGTCAATTTGGTAGAGCGTTATTTCATCGTTGTTATTTACCGGAGGAGAATTCCCATTGGTATTTTCAATACGAAATACAGCCATATCACCGAAATACAGCCCTTTATTCACATACTTGCAAATGTATTTGATGCTCTGCACGGGGAACTACAGAACTCAACATTAATGTGAGCATTGAATGTTTTACTCCAACTCATTGTGCTCATTCAATAAAGCCTCCTTTTTGCCGACAATGTGTCTGGCATAAAGTGAATTGAGGGTATTGTAGCTACAAAGTGCATCCACGTTATTGGCGAGTGCGCTTTTGGAGTCCTCACCGCCCATAAAGTAAATTTGCAAAAAATTATGTAGTTTGTTTGGTATTGGCAGCAATGAGCCCACTTTGTGATAAGCCTGGCCTTTGGTTTTGAATGTTGAATTAAATTGTTGACCATTTGCGGCATTATTTTTAACTATTTCTGTTGTTCCGAACGATGTAATTTGGAAACATGAATTGAATGTTCGAATTGACTTCAGGATCAGGTTAGAATCGGGATTCGTACAGATAAGTAAATCGTTCGATGGTTCAGGTGGTGTTTCAGTTTTCAGTTTCCGTTTTCCTGACGTGCAACACATACCGGCTGGCTCATTTTTTAATTTAAGCGCATTACAATGCGTACATTCCTTGTCCATATCACCAACTTCCACATTCGAATGAGCGTAATATTTAGCATCGGGCACATACTCGAATGCTAGACGACGTAATGAATCAGATGTAAATGCTCGATGTACTTGTTGGCAGTGTTGTTCATTTGCTCTGCGTGTGTGAAGTACGAATCGTCGCGCTTGTCTTTGTTCTAATCTTCTTTGCTGATTTTGTTCAACTCGTGGATCTTGTGATTGTGATTCACGTAACTGTACCATATTCACACGCACATCTTCATTATCCTGTTGGATTTGTTCGTCTGTTCTTTGATCTCTTCTATTTCGCATGGCTGAAGATCTAGTCTTTCGACGGCCCAAATCAGACCCTTTGCATCTTGCTGGCATTGTTCACTGTACAAAACACACAAATAGATCAAACTGAGAAGTACTTAATGCTAGAAAACAGTATACTGATAATGTATCTGTTCTTTTATTATTTTACCTATACCTTTCACAATTATACAATACGTATATATTTCTCTTTTATTTCAAAATGATTCCCAAAAATTTTGCGCGCACCGAGTAATACAGTTTTATTAATTGTTGTTTAATAATAAATAAACTAATAAATAATAAATAAGAACTCATAAATTTCTGAAAATATTCAGAAATAGTTTATACAGGTAACACAATAGTTGTTGTTGGTGGGAGCTCGTGATACGTGTTGAAAACTATTGATTTATATGAGATTGCTTGAGAAAAATGGAAATAAATAATTATAGCACTGCAAATTGATGATACATTTAGTATAAGATAGACTTTTTAAAATGAGAGTTCCACTGAGAAAGTAAAATAAGTATAAGCGTCACTGCTACGATTGATGCGCAATCAATAATAATGGCCGAAAACGGTTTAGCTCCTGAACTTGAGTGAGAGAAAGCTTATTGTGTGAGAAAGACAGGAGACCGGCTTCGTTTTCATCCCTACTCTGTGCTGTTTACGGGGTGAGAAGTGACACCGGTAGACGCCTAGCGGGAATAACTGATCGAGTGGTAATTGATATATTATCGAACGCCAAGAGTAGAAAATTATTAAAGTACTAATATCGCTATCAAAAATATAGGTTGGTGGTAGAAAAGTAAAAATTTAGGGTTGTGTGTATTTTTTAATGTCGAATCATAAAAAATTAAAATAAAAAATTTTGTCCAAAAATTTTAAAAATTACAATTTTGGGTGGACCGCACGAATCACTTACGTATAAGAAACAGTTTACATCCTGTTCTCAGACCTACTGAATATACTCACAAAATTTCATAAGAATCGGTCTAGCCGTTTCATTTATCTCGTGTCACTTATTTGAAATAATGATAATAAAGTAAAAGCGATTAAGTTTTTCGCAAATATTTTTGATAATTGTGTTGTTTTTCTTAACGGATGCAATGTATGAATTTTTATCTAAAGATATGTACAAAAAATGCAAAAAATGCAAAAAAAAAAAAAAATCTTTTTACTTTCAAAATTTGGTGGTTTTTGATTTGTTACAGACACCCATTTCGCTATTGTAACCCATGAACAAGGGTCATTTGGACGGTGGAACAGATAAAAATCACACATCAGGCGCGAAAACGATTTTCGACGCCAAGCGAAATAAACGGGGATAACACAATTACGCATTTAAAGTTTTTTATTAATATCTTTTCAACTAGTTGCAATATCGAAATGAAAAATAGTTTACGTCCTATTCTCAGACCTACTGAATATACGCACAAAATTTCATAAGAATATGTCTAGTCGTTTCGGAGGAGTTTGGCTACAAACACTGTGACAGGAGAATTTTATATATTAGATATATAGTTATCCATTGCGAGTGTATATATATATATATATATATATATATACACACTTCCACACCGCAGGTCCAGGGTTCAAATTCCAGACTTAGCAAGGTCCACTCAGCCTTTCATCCCTTCAGTGGATCTATAAATGAGTACCAAGTTTGCTTGGGAACTAGCCCAAGGTCATCAAGACTGAGTTGGGCACAGTACGCCTTGGGCTGTTGCGCAGCGAAGTTTATTTTATGTTGGATAACTAGCCATTTTTAAATGACTGCTCATTTAAGTCACACTTAAAAGTAGCACGATGCCACATGACGATGTAGCTCGTTATATTTAAACACAATTAACTGAAGGGGACGATATATAATCCTGCACACCATTCTCCAAATTTATACACTACGCCAACGCGAGTCTATCAAGATTGAACTTGTGTCCCTCCCTGTGCACTGTAGGACTTTAATCGAGCCAGGAAGCGAATCCAAGACTGGACAACGTCGGACATGACGACTATAACAGCTCGACAAACGCGACCTCAAATCAAATTCATAGATGATGGCAAGAATAATATGTGGTGACATTTCAGACGCATCTTTTTTAGAAATGTAAATAATTATATTTTAAAACTAAGGGGACATGGTACGATTTACACAAAAATTTTAATTTAATGAAATTCAATTTGGGGGGGGGGGAGGCACTCTTTGTAGTATTATGTAAAATAGATTCTGTGCTCAAAACTCAAGAAAAAACTAACCATTTAATTTTTAAGGTAAAAATTAAAATTTGATATTTTAAAATGCTACTCCTCCCTCAAAAATTGACGTACGCACATGAAATTGGATTTACAAGTACGGGGACTATGTCTAAGAAATGTTAGTATGGCTTATGTGAAAACCTGATTGGTATTTGTACAATATTTCTTTTTAATGTATGATTATTCTAAATTTATTTATTTAAAAAACTATGTGTTGCTTTGATTTAAAAATGCTTACCAACTTTTGTTACATGCATTATTAGCAATAGTTAGTAAATATATTACAGCATTTTACACAATACAAAAAAAAAGCCTTACTATTTTAAATGATGACAAACTTGTTATTTTATCTCTCTGAGATAAGTCAGTTTAAAGTTTAGATTTTTGTCTTTGGGATGTGAATAAAAACGAACGTAAATATTATCATAACTTTGCCACACGAGTCCCGAAAGTATTATAATTGGGCTCTATAACTCGATGAGATGATTTCGTAGATCATTAAATGATTTAATTCACCTCAGGATGAAATACAGTTTATTTACTCTACGTAGACACATGTATACAGTTCATTCTACACAATTCTGCGATGTATATATAATAACAGCAGAAATAACATTGGGGAAAAATTCCTGTGTGTGATGGTCACATCAGTTTACCCACATCTTAATGACTCAACTACCGGTTTCCCACCAGAGAGAAACCATGCACTCTATTCTGGTGGCGCCATCTAGCAGTTATTACAAAATAAAAAAATAAATATAACCATTGGTTATAGCTCTAAATTTAATTCCAGAACTACCAAAACCACTTTTTAGTTTATGTTTACAATTAGAAAGAAAGCACGGAAGCATACATACGAAGACCATAAAATTTAATGAGCTGGTATCAGAATTGTTATGTTTTGAATATCTTTTCTGAGAAATAATTAGGTGCTTATATAATTTAAGACTTGAATTTTTTATGGGAAATAAAGGTTACATGTAAATAGGAGATTTTATTTCAGATATAATTTAATTTTACCCTTGTATATATTAATAACGTAGTATTATTAAAATTAATTTTTTTGAGGAGAAATTTTCAGGAAGAATAATGTATTTTATTACAGGGTAAGAATTCTTTTGAATACACTTTCTAGATGGAATATTAATTTTTTTTTTTTTATCAAAACCTGCTAAATAGCTTGATTTTATTTAAATGCGACAACTTACTGCAAAATTTCTTCAAAGCAAATAACGAAATGCCCTTATTTATGTCTCTTCATGTTTCTTTAAATCTTAAAAAGATAAAAACGGACAGTTAAACGTCGATGAACTCTAGCTTTTACTAGTATTTTTTTTAAATTCATATGCACCACTTTTATAAATATGACAGAAAAGTAAATATTTCTAATCACTAGATAGATTTTTAAGTTTCCGCAGAAAAGCATGCACTTCATTAACAATTCTACGTATACAATTATACGTATAAAACACACACCTATAAAGATTACGTCGACCGCTCCTAGCAGAGGTCGACATTGAAATTCAGTTTTCTTCATATTCAATTCGATTATTATACTTGTTGTCACTCAAAGTAATTTCTAACTTCTCAAGTATTTAAATTATCTCTTTAATTCTTAAAATTTTTAATCTTCATGACCACAAATGCAGCAAAGAGCTCAGGTTAAGCCGAACCAGTCTCCCCAAAAGTTCTCCCAGGATAGGAGTTTAAGGGTATCGGAACGCTCCATACTGATAATGTTAAAAAGGGCTTTTTCAATGTACCTTTTCTAAAAACCTGTTGGAACTACAATCCCCAAATTTTTTTGTGCAAGTTAAGCTTCCCTGCGGGAAGCAGGCACTCCAAGAAACATTCAACCATTCAAAACACACACCCATATTATTCTAGAAAGGTTGCAAAAAAAGAGGGCTGCCTATCAATCAATTGTAGAGAATTATATTGTTGAGATAAACTGTTGTTGCGAATGTTTTTGATTTATTGGATAGTTCTAAGGATAATACTGCAGTAAGACCATTTCTGAAAACTACATTGTTAATATCTGCGTGGGCTATCTTCTGCCCATGTGTATCTTTAGGTTGTAGCTGAAAGATTATCTGGGCAACATAGCATGCGCCCGCCCTCTACCGTCCATATTTAACGTTCGGCAGAATCCAATGATTATCGGCAGTAACAGATATGTTTTTAATAATAGCTGTTTAATTTTTTTCGTTAAGTTCATATTAAAAAATTTGTCAAATGACTTCTTCTTCCGTCGTATTTTATTTCTCGTGTCAATCATAAACATACGCCATCATAAAAGAATATACCTTTTTTAACGCAACACACATTTTTTAGAACACCAATTTAGAGAATGGTTGAGCCTCAAAGAGAGAAAGATATTCTACTATATAAGCAATGCGTGGACTATTGTTGACTGACCTCGTAAATTTGAACCTCGGTCAAAGGACGAGGACAACATCTGAGCTGGCACCGTTTCTCATAACAACATCGTCGCACTAAGAAGGTGTACATTGAGTCTTGACAGATTTAACGTGATTCAACCTTCTATATGGCGGGTATTCAGCTGCACGAGGACTTGAACCCGGGACATTTCGTCAACGAATTCACAACCATAACCGCTAGGTTACCTCTGACTCCTTATAGCTTTATGACTTCATGTTAGGAGCGGTTATTAATTTTTGTTCCTTTTTTTAAGCATGTACATTGATCATCTTTATATGTTTAGATATAAATATATAATAAGTTGTTTAATTGAAAGTGTAGTATATTTTCATCCACAACACTAAAGCGTTTGCTTACGCTTCGAAATTTATATAGGTATGGGGAAAATACGAAGAGGCTTGAAAAACAAAATTTACAGTATATCTATTTTTAAAAAAATCAAGTCACTGCCTGAATAAGTTCATTTTGATTGAATATTTCATTTATTTGAAATTTATATTATTTAATAATGTAATGGGTTAAAATGACCAAATGTAATTGAAATTTAAGGGACATGGTGCGATTTCCGCAAAAAATTTTAATTTAAGGATTTTTAAAGGTTTTTGTTTGTCTCTTATGTGTGTATACTATGTAAAATAGATTTTGTGCTCAAAATTTCATAAAAAGCTAGCCATTTAATTGTTTAAGGAAAAAACTTTAATTTTTTGAAGTGATTTTAAATTGCTACCCCTCTTCTACAAAAATTTACGTTCGTGTATGAAATTTGAGTTACAAGTACGTCAAACTATGTATAACAAAATCTGGTATGAGTTTTGCGATAACATGATTGGTATTTGTACAGTACTTTTTATGAATACTTATTGAAAATTCCTTAAAAAATGTATAAATTCTGACTTCAATTATTTTTTTAAAAAATAAGTATTGCTTTGATTCAAAAATGCATGCCAACTTTTGTTACGTGTACTATTAGCAATCGGTAAAAAAAATCAAAGCATTAGGCACAATATAGAAAAAAATACATAGCATTTTCAGTGAAGACAAACTAGTTATTTTATCTTTCTATGAGATAAGTAAGTTTAAAGTTTTGATTTGCCAAGGATGTGAATAAAAACAAACGTAAAAGCTATCATAATTCTGCGTTTCTTAAGTTTAGAGTTTTCAAATTTCGTGAGGTTATAGAAAAGTATATAAAAAATAATTAAGGATAAAAAATTATTTTTGATTTTTTGACCGATATTTGTCAATTGAATCTACTGTGCCCTCTTAAGGGTTATTTATGTAAACCAGAAATGTCAAACTCGTAGCCCACAACGGACATTTTTGCGGCCTTACCAGCATAACCGCATACAATAATATATAATAAAATCTAAAAATTTCTAACGAAATAGGAAAGACAGTAGCAGAGAAGAGATGTCAAGTTTCAGGACATAAACCTTAAATTTTCTGGTTCTTTTATATATGCTTAATAGAATGCATTATTTCGAATAAACCTACATTTCTATGAATATTGTAAGGTTGGATATGTGCAATGTCACAACCCCTCCCCCTGTTACTTAGGGTGGAGCAGTCCACACTGACGTCCGACTGAAGGACACACGGGAAATGACGCAGACGGACGTTAGAGACGCTAAGCTCTAGACGTAGGAGGAAGACGTTCTCCTTTGGTGTTTAATATATTTTAAATATTTCATTCTTCATTTTGTTAAATAAATCATTTATCATCATTTGGTTGTAGTCATTTCCCCATAATATTAATCTTTTTTGTGGCTCGACTAAATTTAAACCTTGTTTGTTTGGCCCAAGTTAGCCTACCTTATTAATTATGGTAAGAGAATCAGAATTTTTAAATGGCTAAAATGCTATTTTTCATTTAAATGCTTAAAATGTTCAAATACCTTACTGTAGTTTTCAACAGTAAAAATATTAATTAATTATTCCCCATTCATTATCATGTACATAATTTTTTAACACACTTATCAAACTAACGAAATCTCATTTTCTCTCTACAATCAGATGTTTGATATTTCTACTTTATTGTAGATCCCATTTATTTTGTAATATTATTTTTACCATGTCAAAACGTGCTTTATTTCCAGTGAAAACTTAGTTCTCTCGTGAAAATTTCAAATTCAATTGCTGGGTAATATATTTTTTAACGAAATATCGGCTTGAGCCTGAGTTGTAAATTCTCCGGATTTTCCTTTATTTCTTTTAGAAACAAATATCTGCAGATATACGATTTCTCTTTTATGTAAAGGTTTGAATAATTAACTGTTACAACTTCCTTGTTGCTAAGTAGTAGTAATTGAGATTTGTTTCTACGAAAGATATAATTTGGATAAAAAGTTAAATAACTCTGAGAATCACAGAATAGTTTATTTCACAGTAGAATCCTGAAAACTAGGTTTAATATAGACCGAAAGGTGGCTTAGTTTGTAAAAATGCCGGGTCATCGAGAATGGGATTAAAAAGGAATAAGTTTCCTCAGAAAATATTGAGCGCACTTGTATGTATTGTTTGCTTGAGAACTCAACAGAAAACATATTACCCAAATAATCTTAAACATAGGAAAAGTACATATTTTATGAAGAGATAGAACATTAACTACATGAAAATGAAAATAATGAATAAATAGTGTGCAATAATTTACCTCATCAGACACATTCATTTTTCATGAAGGCATAAAGTTTATTAGAGTGAAAATTTGGAAGTCGAGTTTCCAAAAACTTTCTATCTTTTTTTTAAAGAAATACGTAATGTTCAATTGTTTTTTACGTGTACTGTATTCTGCGTTTTGCTGTTTCATCACAAAAACGACGAAGGTACATAAGTCCATTTCCGATGCACCTTGTTGTTCCAAATATTGAAGGGCGATTTTTATAACCTATAATCCCTCACTATGCGACATTTTAGAAGTTTGTACGGTGTCCTCAACGCGTTAACGTCTTCTTGAACGGGTCTGCACGTGGGGGTTTTCCGTTCTAATAGGGTATAGCCGAGTTATACGGACTGCTTCTACACCTACACTTCATGTACTTTTGCAATAATGCCTTGTCATGTGGTTTAAATTCAGATAAGATCAACACAATACCAAAAATTTCAAGGCCTGTGCTCGATCAGCAATACTCAAGGGGCAATTTTCGAGATGCTTTGGGGTTGTTTATCGCAAGGGCCGCGGGAAACGCGAATGGTCTTACTTTTTTTTTTAATAAAAAGTGGCTGCGGTTCAGAAATTGGATTCATTGGGGATCAAAAATCGTGATTCATGGAGTGTCATTTAAATTCCCTCGAGATAATAGAATTTTTATTTTGGTTACTCAATGTGGTGTTCAGTTTCTTTTCGCTACAAATCCCTTATACTAAATAACAGGGTGAATTGAATAAAAAACACTAAATCGGAACATGCCTTTGCTGAGTGAGTGAGTGAATATTAATGTCGCACTATTCAGCTAATCTAGGGCTTCTGTCAATGGACCTCGAAATTTATACCATGATCAAGTGACGGAGGACGACACCTGATCTACAGTAGGCCTTGGCCGTCATGGGCTGTAGCGCCACTGAGTTTAGTTCAGCAGTGAGTGAGGGAATATTAACGTGGGACTATTCAGCTGTTCGAGAGCTTTTGGCGACGGACCTCGTAATTTAGAACCATCGTCAAGTGACGAGGACGATAGTGGAGCTGGCACCCACTATCCTAACTTCCACACCACACCAATGGGAGAGCTTTCGACAGGTTTAACGTGCTTCACTCCCCTACATGGCGGATCTTCAGCGGTACTAGGCTCGAACTGATAACACGATGGCCACGAGTCCATTACCTAGTCCACTAGGCTACCGAGGCCAAATTTGTAAAGAAAGTGCTTTTAATTAAAAATTTTCTTGTGTTTGTGAGGTTCTATTTCATTAATATCTGTAAAACTCCTGTTACTTTTTAATATATTATTTATAACAATTAAAAATGATAATTTTTGAATTATTGTTTTTATTATCAAGGTATTATCTAGACTTCTCGTTTGTTCTTAAAATATGAGTAAATGTTTGATAATATTACTAAAACGAAACTTTCCTTCCAAATAAGCTTTCATGTGACTTAGATAAATTATACTTGTTTTATATGAAAAGCATTTTTTTTTGTTTAAAAAACACTATATATTCATCGATTGTTTTATCTAAATGCTATTGATAAAACTAAGATAGCTAAACCTAGGGGTACCGTTAGACATTTGAAAAAAATTATTTTAGGATCCGAATTTTTATGGTCCTTAAGTTTTTCCAACTACGCGCCATGATCTCAAGTAAATAAACTGATTCGAACCCGACCTTTGTGCGAGTTTCGAGATTTGTAGTTGGCAACGGCTACAATGTAAATTTAACTAACTTGGCTCGTGGAAGTATTTAAGGAGACCGAGGTTGATTGAGAGAAGATCGTCGGTTTCGGACGAGGTGATTTTGCTCTTTGATTGGGGGCATATGAGATGTGCAACTGGTTTGTTGCTCAGTATTTTTTAAAGATGGTTCGAATCAGTTAACCAAAGTTTGGTAATATTATATTTTGATGATTATATATTTTTTTTAACTTAATGTTTTAATTTCTCCAGTGGCGAGAATTTTCACTTGAATTATTTAAAGAATAAAACTGTTTTTAACGAAACTACTATGCCTCCTCGACATTAAATTTCGCTGCCAAGCTTTGCTTACGTTAATTCACCATGAAGAATTATTTCAGGTACAAAGTTGCAGTTTCTTTTTGATAATAGCTTAGAATCTACATTACGGAGAACTAATTTTATTGTGTTGCAAAGTAAGTTAAAATGAAGATATATTTTCATTTCAGGTAATGCCTTTAGAACTAAATCAAAATACTCTTTTTTGCTTATTAAATTTCTAAATAATGATACAACATTTTTGTTGATGATTGTTATATTTTTAACTATTACCCGAATGTTGTGTAGAATTTATTCATTCTGTGTCAACAACTCTAGTTCCTAGGACCAATTCAGAATTATTATCAAGAATGTAAAATGTCTATTAAATGACTTAAGACGACTCAGTACATCAAAAATGACCGAACAATCATTTTTTTTTAAATTTTCATTTAATCGTATTCTTTGCATTATTATCTTTCGATTGATATATCCCTTTTGCATGTCGAAAAGTTAGAAGTTGTATAAGACATTTGAAAAATGTAAATTAATAAATTAAGCAAATTGATCACGCTCTCTTTTTGGAAAAAAAGCTAAAAAAAAAACCGTTTTGATAAAAAAAAAAATCTATTTTAAAAAGAGAAATAATAACTACAAAAAATGTGTAAAATATAAATCAGGATATTACTGAGATATTACAATAATGTAATTTTTTTTTCTTCGTGAAATGTGTGCAAGTAAAATTTTTGAATTACGCTTTTGAATTAAGATGAATTTTTGAATTATATTAATAATTTTTCATGATTTCAGTTCTTATATCTCATATGTTTTCATACAAATATAATAGTTCAATATTATGTGAAGAAAAAAGCTAAAATTTCTGTAATGACAGAAAAAATTTTTTTTTAACGTTTTCTTTAATTTTCTTGTGCAATTAACACTCTTTCAATATTGATCATTTAAAAAATTTATTGGTTAAAAAAATACGAAAATGCAATTATTTTAAAGAAAAATATATAACTAATGTCTTGAAGTGATATTTTAAGCTTATTGTAATTATTTTTTCAGAATTATAAACTTTAAAGTAGTTTTTCTCCGTTTGGGTTTTTTCGATATATTAATGCATTCAAAATGCCACTCCTTCCACATTTATTTATCAATCACTTCCATTCTTTTAATGTAGCAAAATTAGGGATCCATTTTGCAGTTATCTGAATACTTTTTTTAAAAATTAAAATATAGGATATATTGGCCTTTTTGCGTTGAATTTTAGGATGCATATCAACATTTTATTTTTTTTACTCGAAAACTAATTAAGTTATTGTAAAATCGATCCATAAAGTTGTTTAGAACATCCTTAAGAATATTACAAAAAATTTAAGGCCAAAAAATGGATAATTTAAAAAGAGTAAAATTTTACAAATTTTCTTCAAAAAACTTACATTTTTAAAATTGTGTAAATAATATGTGAAAAACTTCCTCTCGTATCATTTCCTTGAATTAAAACATTATATGAAATGCTAAAATATATAATTTTTAAATATATAAATAAAAAAACTCGTTCAATGGGTACCGAGTATTCTTAAAATGTTATTATTATTTGTAGCTACATAAATTCAAAGTATATCTAGAACATCTTAGATTTGGTGTATTTGAAAAATTATTTATATAAGCGCTGTACAGGTATTTTGACCAAAATTTCTGGAATCATATAGAGACTGTAATACATTGGTTGATAGACGAATGACCGATGAGTTGTGGGTAAAAAATTAATAATCAGCGTGTAAAATAATGTCTATTATAAGTAATATTTTACACAATTTTTGAAGTCACCATAAGGAATGAAGTTACGAGGAAAGAAACTTGTTACCCACAGACTTTTTCTACCCACAATTTCGAGTTCAGTAAAAATAAACAAATGTATTTGAGTACACCAAATGGTTTTGAATGTTGAACGAGGGTTAAGATTTGATTCTTGATTTTTGTTAACATCGCTTTTTGAAGCTGTATGAGGGCTTATGGGAATGGACCTCATAATTTAGGGCTTTAGCAAATTGACCAAGAAGACACCTGAACTCCACTCCCTAACCTTCCACATCTCTCCGCAGTGAGGGTTTTGAACATCGACATACAGTAGAACGTCATTTATCCGATTCAATTGGGACCGGACACCGTTCGGATTCGCGATTGCTTGGATAACCGAAAACCGAATGCGAACCATGCAGTATAAGAAACCGGACACTATACAAATATTGAAAATCATCACATGCAGAGCACGTGCCTGAATAAAAAGCCAAATAGGTGCAAAATGTCACAATTTTACCTTTATTGTGGAAAATAGCCACTTATTTTTCGGTGTACCATTGTACACCTTCGTTTTTTCGCTGCAAGATATATGATTCTCTTTAGAAGCAGTAGTTGAGTAGGACAACAGACTGATTGCTGTTCGTACCACTCCATAGCTGTCTCCAACGCAAAAAACGCGTCAGAATTTGATGGACCCTTGCTACTTTGATTGTTGTTGTCTTCCTCTTCATCCGTTTCATCATCGACAGGGTCGGATTCTTCATGCATAGAAGTCACAATCTCGTCATCATTTAGCATTTGAAATCCAGTCTTCTACATCGCTTACCATCTCCTGGTTTCTACATAAAAAAAACTCAACAAAAGATCAAGTATACACCACTTCACTTGGAAAGAATCTGACCTAATACTCCAAACATATATTTATCAAATCACACAACTGAAATTCCCCAAATATCCCTCATCTTAAAATTTCCCGTCACTTTTGGGCTCACGCGGAACAACTGTTGAGTATTGCACTGTTCGAAAACGTATCCGGACTTCGGTCCGGATATTTGACGTTCCGGATAATAAACGTTCGGATAAACGACTCTCTACTGTATATAATATCCATCAACTACTGTACACGGCTGATTTTTAATGACATCAAGACTGTAAACCATTACGTGATGACGTCAGCCACGACTTCGTGAGAATGATCATTGAGCAATTCCAGCCATGTTAAGAAAAAGAGCTGTTTTCAATAACTTTTATATATATAAGCACGGATGGACGAGAAATGATAATACACTTAAGGGAATGGCTTAAGGGAAATGGCTTAAGGGAAACTAAACTATGTTCTTCATGGATTAATTATTTAACTTGATGAAGTAAATTACATTCTGATTGGATTGTTCAATGTGCTAGTCTCCTTCTTTAGAATTAGGAAAATAACGCTCTAAGTAGGTAGTAATTTAAATATTATTTTGAAGCTTTTATAGGAATAAGCAGCAATGTCCTTGTACACAGCACGGACATATGATCCTGAATAGCAGTTAGGTGGGATCATATTCCTTGCATATTAGGCTAAATGTTTCTTGCCTATAATCTGTTTCTCCTGATATCTGGTATCTGGTCAAAAATGCTTGAAAATAAGTTGTTATTTTAGTTTCAATTTATACGTTAGAATTCTATTTTTAACTTGTTTATTATTCTTATGTTCCTGCATCGAATATATTTTATGATATTATTTGTGAAAATTTTGAACTTTCTGCTGCGTTTTATCAACAAAAAAAAATCGTATATATCTTGTGTGTGTGATTTTTGTTTACCAATATATTAGTAGTGATCCTGAATATGATAAGATGCCATGTAAATCACTAGTGTTTCTTAAGATTTAATATTTTAGTGAGAGTTCATCAGAAACATTATACTATTTCATTCAGGAAAAAAATGGTACTACAATAAGAATTAATCAATTTTGAGATCAAATATCTTTCAAGCTACTTGTTTGTTAACTACACTAACTCTCTACGTCAATTTTTCTTATCTTACATGATAATATTATAATTTAAAGAAATTAGATCTTTTTACCTATACATCATATTTATCATTGTTGTAATTTTTAATTAAGCTTTATAATGTGATGAATGTTGAAAATATCCAGAAATTAATCAATACCTTTTGAACGTATTGGGGAAATTTCATTCTACAGGTTTTTTGTTTTTTCTTCAACAAGCCACTCAGATTTGAAAACTTCCATCAAGTATAGATTGAAAAAAGAGCTGATTTCAAAATTCTGCTTCTACCTTCTATTGCAATGAGGAAATCATTTGAGATTCAACTTAAGAAGTCCAGAGCTTCCACAAAATCATCTACGAACAAAGTTTCTGCACATTTAAAGCTGAAAATTTTAGCATCAGTGTCGTTTTTACTACTTTTTGCGCTACTAGAAATGGTTAATTTGTTTTATCCTCATGATTATAGGAACCACTTGATACGTATATTAAGTCTACATACATAGGAACCATGATTACGACCGATCAAACCCTTTATTTATTTAATAAAGAAAAAATGCCGATCAATTTACACAAAATATACCGGATGTTAAATGATTTTATAGCTTTGTTTTGTATATTTTTTGTATGGTACTTAACTATAGGTCATTTGAAAGAAAATGTGAGTAAATGTGATCCAGATTCTTACAACTGCTCATCAGTTCATTGCAATAAATAATTTTGCCTATGAATTCCTTTTCAAATTTACCGCCATACCATATTCTTCACAGAATCCATTATGGTGAAAAAAATAAGAAGAGTCGCGAAAATGAAATTTAATTTTCAAATCCAAAATACTATATTATTATTAGCCCATTTGACGTTACAGGGTCCCTAAATGTATAAAGAAATCAATGATGGGCATTTACCAACAATTAAACTTGATTTATAACTCTGGTCTTGATTTTTTTTCACAATAATCACTGTAAGAGGAATATCATACAAAAAAAATGAAAGCTGCTTATAAAAAATTGTTAATTTTTTTTTTCTTCTTCTTGGAAATATTGTTTGAAGTATTGTTACTTTGAAAACGTTGTTTTAATTTTTTTTCTTAAGTTAAGTATATCTTATATATATAATTACTACTTGAAACACACACACAACAATATATTATTTCTTACTGAAAATATTGCATATTTTAAAAATACGTTTTAAAATGAATTAAATAAAAGTCTATATAGAAAAGCAGAAATTTTTTATTTGAAACTTAAAACTACATAAGGGAGCAATATACATTATCAGTATACTAACTTAATAATCTGATAATTATAATTTATCTCCTTGCTTTAAATCTCTAAAAATCATAAAATTTCCAATACAGTAATGTAAAGCTACTAAACTTATTTTATATAATTATATGCATTACTTAAAGTTTATTTCTATGGTAAAAGTTATTGACATTGATATGTTTTTATACGTTACTTTATCCAGATGTTAATTTTGTGAATTGATCAGAACAAATTACAAGTAATTTGTTCTACAATCGTTGTTTGTTCCACATTCTCTCTCTATTTTTATAAATGTAGTTAACTTATTAAATCATCTAAATCATAATATGAATGTAGACTGTTATCCTCGTATTTAACCCATAAATATACAAAAAAAATTTAATTAAAAACTTATCCAGCGAAATTTTTCAACGTTTTGTGTATTTATTATGTTAAATTATAAATTTTTTTTTGTGAAAACTTGTATTTTAACTTTTAGTAAACTATTAAATATAATGCATTACTTCTTATTACTCAAAACAAAAATCTTAATTTCTTGTGGCTTATAAATACTAAATACATTGGTAATAATTCAAATTATGAACAGATCTAACCAATTTAGAAAGCCAATCCTATGAAGTGATTCCGCAAACTTGTTGAATCTGAGTCTTGTCATGAACAACCATCATCAAGCACAGATGAGACTCAATTCTTTATTAAACTGCTATCCCTCATTTTTTGGCACTTTGTCTATAGAGAGAGAAAGACAGAGATATCAAGAATATGAACAATTAATTTATAAATATATAAATACACCAACATAATAAAGTGAATACATGAAAGGGAATATAAATATGCAATAAAACCACAAAAAATAAGAAGAAAGGAGCTTAGACAGCCAAAGAGTATTTTAAGACTTAGAACTGAATAATTTAGGATTAACCCGTTTTATGAACTTTACGATTAGTTAGTAAGGAAATATCCTAAAAGATACACACACACAGATATATATAAATATATGTGTAAACACTTTTCAGAAGGTTTTATAATTTAAAAAACAAAAAAAGGCTTTTTTTAATTGTGTATGAATTTGAGTAACGAATAGTTATATTTATAAAAGAATTCTTAAATCTTAATCTTGAGGTAAAAACTGTGCGTGTAATTATTTCTTTTATAAATTTATTTAATTAATAAGCCAATAACTATTAATAATTATTCAAAGTTATCCGTAGCATTGCTAGTTTCATTCTCGTCACATAATGTTCATTATAAGCAGGAACTCGGGTGGCAAAAACACTCATACTGATTATAAGTGTGACTTAAACAATGAATCATAAATTGTAATACATTTTCAGCAACGTTTTACATTAGGAAGTTTAAAATTTAGAGGTGACACATTAAGGAAATGCCAACATATATAAAATGCAATATACATATATGATAATTGTTTGTGCAATGTAAAACATTCTACATTATTTGTGAAAGAACATAAAAATAACTTGGTAACACAAACAGTTCCTGAGCCATTTTATATTAGAAATTTATCACATTTTACTCCTATCGAAAACAAAGACAGAATTGGTTAAATTCCAAGCTCCGATAGTTTTCTCCCAAATCGAAATGTTACTTGAAAGTCTTCAGAATGCATATGAAGTGAGGGAGAACGCGAAACAAGATTCATAGCGAACCATTCTCTGGGATCAGTTCTCTACCATATTATTCTAGCAGCTACAAATTGGATTCGTTTCGCTGCTTTTATTGAAAGAGATGAAAAAATAAAGCATTTAAACATTTATTTTATGGGTTTATCATAGCTCCAGTAGGTTATTTGCAAAAATTCTTAGAAAGGAAATAAACGTCATTAAGCGAATTTATGAAAATCACTTACAGCATGTCATTTGTAATTTAATCTGCATAAATGTTTATTTTGTATCTTTAATAAGGATAAAGTGATTTCGATGTCTTCTACAGAACTCCGTGTATATTTAAGAAATTCTTGTATTTTTTTTAAATAAAAATATTCTTTTAACGCGTGATTGATGATGTGAATAATATTATGTGAAGTTTATTTAAATTAAATGCAATTTATTGCTCTAGAACAGTGCTTCTCAAACTTTCAATGCTTGAGACCCAATTTTCAATCCTAATTTTCATGGTGCCCCCTTCATATAATAATAATTTATTGAATTCATGAATAATGTACTTTGAAACTTAAGTTACAATACGACTTTAATAAAAAAAACTGTACAAATAATCAAGATAAGTGTTAAATTTTGCATATAATATTGTACTATATGACAAGCTCATTGATCGCTAGTAATTGATGAATTAATAATCTTGTACATATGAGAAAATGACTACAACCTAATGATGATAAATGCTTTATTTAACAAAATGAAGGATGAAATATTTAAAATATATTAAATACCAAAGAGGAGAACGTCTTCCTCCTACGTCTAGAGCTTAGCGTCTCTAACGTCCATCTGCGTCATTTCCCGTGTGTCCTTCAGTCGGACATTCCTGGCGGGGTGTGACATCAGTGTGGACTGCTCCACCCTAAGAAACAGGGGGTGGTGTTGTGACATTGCACATATCCAACCCTACATCGGCCATCATGACCGGGAAGGCGACCTCGCCTGATTATTTACAATGATAAAATGGTACAGATATATAGTAATAAAATATTAAAAATATACACAGTTACACAGTAGATAAAAGAATTATACACAACACAAAATATCATCAAAGAAAAATTACAAAAATACTGAAAAATGAGCAAATTTAAAGTAATAATTGATAAATAGGAAAAATTTCATACATTACCACTGGGGTAAAACAAATTATGTTAACGACACAAATAAGATCAAGGCTAAAATAAGAATCTGGAATAAGGAACACAGGAACATATTCAAGCAAGATACTCGTACTTCTAAATACTTAAATTTGTACTAAAATGAAATAAGAAAATATTAGAGTCATTCAATAAAAAATGGGAGCAAAAATAAATAAATAAATAAAAAGTCTGCTGATAATGTCTATAACGAAAGTCTTTCACAGGAAGAAAAATTGTGAACAGTTTTTAATGGAGAAATCATGTAGAGTTAATTTGGTTTGGCCAGAGTTTCATGAATTCTGCACAAGTAGACGTTTTTGATGGTCCGTCGACGAAATCACACTTTTCTACGTCATAAGTGTCATTGTACTTGACTTTTGTAACTTTGTATAGTCCTAGGTATTTTTGCTTAAGTTTCAAGCCTGGACCAAACTGAGTGCGTTTAATTGCTACTAGGTCGTGTAGTTGATATTTATGAGATTGTCTGCGCCGGAGATTGTACGTGCAGCGATTCTCATCTTGAACTTTGTAGATTTGCTTTTTGGCATCTTGACGGAGAGCATCACGTTGTTCTTGGAATTGAGCTGTAATCTCATCGTTAAGAAGTTGAACTATCTCAATGTCCGGGCAAAACTTCATCTTGGTGCCGAAAAGGAGTTCAAATGGAGTCATCTTGATGCTTCTTTGAAAAGTCTAGTTCAGGATTTCTTGCAGGTGGGGTACGTGAGAGTACCATTTCTCAGGATCGTCGACAGAAAGTTTTGACAGTACAGCAATGATGACGGAATTTTTTTTTTCAATTTGGTCATTAGATCTCGGGAGACCAGTTGTAATGGAGATATGAAGGATGTTTTGCTTATTACAGTAATCTTCAAATGTGGAGGAAGTAAATTGGATCCTTTATCAGTGATAATCCTAGCGGGGTTTCCGAAGACATGTCGTTGGTTTTCTAATCGATTTATGGCTTCTGCAGCGTTCATAGATCTAGTGGGATATAGCCATGTACATTTACGGAATGCGTCTATCACTGCAAAAACGTGCTTATATTTCTTAGCAGTTGTCGCTAGGGGACCCAAATGATCTAGATGAAATGAATGAAGTGTTAAGTCATTTTTTTTTCTATCGGGTTAAACATGCCATCTTGTTTACCACGTTTCCGGTTTGTGAGAATGCATGTAACACAGTTTTGAATGCATTTTTTCAGCTTTGTCTTTAAGTCGTGGAATGTAAAAGTCTTTGCTAATTAAATCGTGTGTGCGTAGAACAGCAAAATGGCCACGTTCATGTACAGTTTTAATGATGTTAGCCTGCATTTCGTCTGGTACTACTAGTAAATCGGTGCTATTGACGGTTTTGTACAGAAGTTTGTTTTTTACGATATAGTTATCATGTGGCGTTTTTCTAGAAGCGTCTTTATCGCTGTTATTCGGCCATCAGCCTGTTGTGCTTTGATAAATTGAAGATGGACACTATTTTGGATTAGCATACAATGTGGAGGTTGACGGAGAGCATCCACGCGAGCCATCTTTGAGCCTGTACGGTGTTCTATTGAAAAGTTAAATTCTTGGAGATAAAGTGCCCATCTGGCTATCCCGGGGTTAAGCTCTTTTTTACTTAGTGTTTTGACGAGGGTGCCACAGTCAGTAATAATTTTGAATGATGTTCCTAGTACATAGATGCGAAACTTTTTAAGTGCTTCGACCACTGCAAGGACTTTTACTTCAAAACTAGTGTACTTTCTTTCATTGTCTGATGTCTTTTTTGACATGTAGAATACAGGGTGAAACTGATTGTCATGTATGGAGTTTTGGAGTAGGACTGCACCCAAACCGTCAATTGACGCGTCAGTGTGAATCTCAGTTGGAGAATTTTGATTAAAAATATTTAAAACGGGTTGTTGGGAAAGTAAGTATTTTAATTTTTGAAATGCTGCCTGTTGTTCAGCATAAAATTGGAAAGAAGAGTTCTTACGAAGGAGGTCACTCAAAGGTTTTGCTATGGTCGAATATGAGGGTAAAAACTTTCTAAAATAGCCAGTAAGACCAAGAAATCGGCGAACGTCTTTAATATTTTTAAGATCTGGAAAATTAATAGCAGCTTTAGTTTTTGAAGGGGGAGGAAACAAGGGGGTCCTGGAAGTTCCAAGGCCCTGGGGTCCGGACACCCCCCCCCCCAACGTCCTTGAGTTTTTTTCGATTGATGATAATCCTATATATGTAACGTAAAATTTAATTAAGTACTTGTAATTAACAATTTATTTTATTAATTGATACTAACTATTAATTCAATAATTTATTTTTTAAAGTTTTTTGTTAACAAAATAGACAAAATCAGAAGAATCAATAGGTGTTGTCTTCAGGTATGGTACTTGAGTTGGGGGACTTCGACCATGGACTCTCCCCTTGAACAATTTTTGTGTGCGCTACTTAGCTAGTGTCACTGGATTTGAAAAGGGCAAACCATTCCCTACATCGACTTTCGCTGATTGTGCCCTCACCGAAAAGTTCATTGAGTTGTGAAATGACTGCGCTGTTTTCCATCCTTTCTAAAAGCGGTACAGCATAATATGATGAATATGAGTATGCTTATCTACATACATATTTGTAACCTAAAAGTAGAAGGATGCTTCCATTCGAATTTATAAAATATTGTAAATATTTTTTCTAATATAGTACGTTAAAGGAACGCCTAATACTTATGCATTCACCCAATAAAATATTTAGTCCTATGTAGGCTTTTTCCTTAAATAACCAGTACAATGAAAACATAGAAAGAATATATATATCTTAGTTAAGAATTAAAACATACTATTCTTTTAATACTTTTCTTTTTAGTTGGATTGAGAATTTTTCCTGAGAGATAGAAACTACTTATATGTTAAAATAAAGCCAAATTTTTATTTTGATATCTGCTTTTACCGGTAATTCCATCACAGCGCTTGCATCGCAATTTTATATTTATTTTTGTCTATCAATAGACTATTCATATTATTGCAATTTTTTTTTTAAAAAGAGCATAACAATCGTCTTAAAATAGATAGGTTATAAAAAGAAAGAGAAATAAGGGAAAATTTTAAAATTCAGAAAACTATGTACCTCATAACTAATCTTCTAGCTCTATAAAACAGTACACATATTAAATGTTTAAGTATTTCAAAAAGTACTAAAATTTGATAGTGATGTTAACTTGTGCTTTATTTTTTTTTTTTTTTTGGTAATTACTCAAAAAAGTTACCATAGTTCTTTGTCAGAATAGGTAGGACTGCATTTAAATTATTATTTTGGGAGTTCGAATAATATAAAGGAGTACACTATTAATTGTAAATGATAGAAGATATTTTGATGCGGTATGAATTAATTTTACGCCGAAAAGGGGTATTTCATTAAATGAAATATGGAAAAGGTTTCTTATATATGCTATTCTTACCTGAGAAAGTACAGGTTTATATAGGCAATTGAATTAGAACTAAACTAAAAAATTTAAATAAAGTTCTACATCGGATGAATATAATTATTACACTTCAAAAAATGTATTTCAACATCATCCTCTTATTTTTAAAAGATGTACCTTTGAAATATTTTTAATAGAAATTCTTACAGAATAGATAATTTTAATTTCAAGAATGAGTATTTTATATTTTTTAAATTACAGACTCAGTTTAGTACCTCTGTGAAAAGAATGAAGCAAGGGAATTAAAAGGGCAGGATTACCGATTGAAAATTTTAAATAAATTGAACTGTAAATCACACAATGTTATAGTGTACACTATTAATAATAATAACATTGTTTATAATTTTTAAACTATATTCATTTTTCTCTTAATACGTACGTTACCTGCATTGCGAATGATTTTCATTAAAAAGCAAAACATACTTTTACAAAACAAACAAAGAAACATTTCATTTTGATTATTCGTTCACTAGGGATCTTTAATTTAAAAATTTGCTGCTAAAAAATTAATTTAGAGTCAATGGATTTCAACGTAAACATATATATCAAGTTTTATTTTTTTATATTTTTTTACATTAAGACATTACTGCTGGTAAAAATTATTTTAAAAAAGAGATATGAAAACAAAATGTATATGACTTCAAAAATTGCTAGTTGAATTTATTGTTTGGGAGACTATATCTGCAAAAGCGAACGGATGCACCTACATATTTTCCAGAGCTAAAGTTTAAAATATGAAGGCAAGATACTTAAGTCTTGTATCGTATCTTACGTTGAAACTATTCGCGATTCCTGCCTTTCAATGCACAATAATACAAGACTCCATGGAACTTAATTTGTGGTAAAAATGCTAAGAGAGGAACCAATTTTACGCTTGAAATAGTCAATACTCTCATTTCTTAAATTTAGTTGAGCAAGTCAATGTGAAACACTCAGATGGTACATTTTAGTCACATTGATGCCACCGTTGACTCTTCAGGACTTCAAAACTGCATTTTTGCGTAGTGGAATGGAGATTTCCAAGACTGTGATTGGCAACCTTACAGCTGTATAGCTGTCGAAAGGACTTTAAACATATCAAACATCCTTTGCTGCCTTAAGGCAAAACCTTTCCCCGCTTTTTATTGATATTCAAAAATCATTTCTTGAATTTATCTTCATGTGCTAAACATAAATTCAAACATTAAATTTACTATATTTTTTGTCTCTTTTTCTTCTGCATTAACGTTTTGCTATAGTTGTATTACCCATTTTATACGATTTCATCTAACTACCTCTGTAGAAGGATCGCAAATAACGACTTCCAGCAGGATTTTTTTCACGAAATCTTCCGTTCAGCGCCATCTTCCGCAAGACTACTCGGAAGAATCTTTCAGAACGTAATAAACTCCATGCAGTGCCGCTGTCGGGCCTGCCAGACGGCTTCTGATCGTAATATCGGACACCCGTTGGAGTATAACCTTTTAATAAAATATTTTCTGTCCCTTTTTTCTGTTTTTCAGTTCTTTTTTTTTTTTTTTTGCACTATAGCTCGCAACTACGGTATTTGCTACCCTACATTACAATGTGATTCAGAGTCGTTTTTGTACACCCTACCCTCTGTGGAAGTTTGTCGGTCTAGTAGCGAACCACCCTCCATATATATATATCTTCTTACACTATTAAAATTCGAAGGTAAACAAACGTATCTATCTATCTATCTATCTATGTATGTATGTGCGTCTTTCTTCTCACGAACCGTATAACGCAGAAAGTCGCGGAAGGTACCAAAAGATCGGGAATTTTCCGGGGAAAGCCGTATTGCCCATTTTTATTCCGATATTGTAATTAGTTGAAAAGATATTAATTAAAAACCTTAAAACGCCTAATAGTTTTACTCCTGCCGGTTGTTTACTTGGCGGAACTTCCAATCCGTTTCGGCCGAGCGGTAATCTTACGTTTCCCACCATTTTAAAATTGTCATCCAATTTTCGGTGTTGAAATCAGACAAAAAATAATTACAGAATCGGAAAGATCATTTATTTCGCCACGATGCGGTATAATTTTTTTTTGTAAAATAACGATATTTTCTATTTTTTTTCGAATTTTTTAAAATAGTGTTAACACTGATGCGTTTTTATGAAAATTATTTCTAAATTGTTGCGTATGAATTTCTTTTCGTGTTATTAAATCGATATTCTACACTAATTAACTTCAAGCCTTTCTCTTTTAGATCCATTCATTTAAAAAATAAAGTTCCCGAAACTTTTTTTTAAAGAATTTTTAAAAAGTAGTCCCAATTTTTACTTCACATTGAATAACTTCGTCATTTATGAAGGTAATCTCACAAAACTTTTTTTCCGTGTGTAAAGCAATATTTTACGTAACATATACGAAGATTGAAAAAAAAATGCTTCAAAATTACGGATTTTAAAAAACATTTTGTGATTTTCGTAAACTGCTGTTTTTCTGAGAAATAACTTAAAAATTAGTTTTTGTACATTTTTTATTTCAAAGTACGTTATTTTTGCAAATAGTTTGTGAAGTTTGAGAGCATTAACGTAAAAATTATGCCCTAAAAATGAAGGTAATGATTTTTAAAATAATTTAAAATACGCGATTTTACATTTAGCCAAACATTGGCGTCGAAAATTAGCTTTGCGCCAAAGACTTTTGAGCTGTTTCGCCGTCGACCGCATCTAACTCAAGGGTTACACTAAATATTTACTTAGTTACAAATATAATAATTTACTTTACGGCCTAATTACCTAATTGACAATTCATCAATATTAAATATTAAGCAGATAATTTACTGCACACTTTCGTCTAGCTCTCTATTGTCTTATGTTAATCCTCACTGCTATCCTTTAGCTTCTAAACTCTCTCTCTCTCTCCAACTTGAACCTGAAAGCTAATACTTAAATGCAAGACATAATTCACATAGACTGAGTCTTCTTCTTCGGGAGGAAGTTTTCAGTTAAATAATATTTAAAGAAAGATATTTCCCAAGAGTATTGTTAGAAAAAACACTGGTAGGTCCGTTACATGGTGAGCGCAACAATTTACTTTTAAAAAAAATGAAATCTTGAAAAAAATGAGAGAAAAATCCTTCTTAGAAAACAAATTGATCCAAAACTGGAAAGTATTTTGCAAAGAAATAAAATAAATGTTTCTATTTTGGTTATATATTTCTTTCAAATATTGAAGAAATCAAACTTCTTGCAAAAACACTTTTTGAATATATCCCACACGAAAATCAAATTAGTCCTTAAAATGCTTTCTTGAAGTAAACATGTGCTTCTTTTATACTGGTGTTGATAATAGAATGAATAAAATGTATAGAAATTTTCTGATTTTTATGTCTTCATAATTATTATAAAATTGTATCAATACGAAATTTTGCATTAGAAAAAGCTAATTGTATGAGTTATGTTGGTCAACTACCCATGATCTATGCGAAAAGATTCTATAAATTCTATTCGCAAAAACAATACAAAGATGAACAGAGATGTTGAGTTACATTTAGTATGAATTAGAATTGATAGAGAGACTTTGTATGTGTGTGTGTGTGTGTGTGAAATCAGAAATCTACGTCAAAAGACGGCTCATTTTGATTTGTCTCTTTTTCCAAAACGTTCTTCAAAATTTGAAGAGTGAAATCGCTTTTAATTTAAAATACGTTTTGGGTTTGTAGCATACTTTTCCATTTATTTATATTCAAAACTTATGCCATTTTTGAATAAAATATTTTTCAATAAAAAATTTATAATTTTAAAAGTATTTTTTTTTGTTTTGTTATCAAGGTATATTGATACTTCCAACTTGTTCTTAAAGCACGATATTATACATTTGATTTTAAGAAAAAGCGAATCTTTCCCTGGAAATGGGTTTTATAATTAACACTTGTTTTATATGCGAATTTTTAAAAAAATTTTGCTTAGATCAATCACGTTATCTTAATGCAGTAGATACAACAGGAACCGAATGTTGAGCACAGGGTACAAAGTTTTAGTTTCCTTTTGATAACTAGTGCAGAATCTACATTAGTGAGAGCTCATATTTTATCGCGTAGCGAAGTAGGCGGAAATAGAGGTTTATTTTTCATTTCAGGTAATGCTTTTGGTGATAAATTTAAATAATTTTTTGCTTATTAAATTTATAATTTTTCTGCCATTCCTCCTTGTTGTTAACATTCGAAATTATTTTCTATAAATGTGAAGTTCACAAAAAATTTTCACTTTCGGCCATTCAATATAATCGGTAGAAGCCACTAGAGGTACAATAATTACCATAATGGTAAGAACTATATTAATCGGCTTAAAATGTTATGGTTATTTAAAGAAATATAAATTCAACATAGAATAAACGTTGTTTGATTAAGTGTTTGAAGTTTTATTAAGTACATATATTTACATGAATATGTATTTAACTGTAAGGGTAGATCAGACTTAAAAATATGAATATTTACAGTAATGTAACAAAAATATTTCATTTCGGTTGCCATGTACACGATCTACTGCTCGGACTCAAGTGCCCGGCTGTGGGCAACCCTCCAAAAATAACTTATTTTGTTTTCTTTGCATTTACTTTAATTTTTTGTCACTCGCTAATTTTTTATTAATTGTAATTCTTTCTTTCTTTCATGCGTTTATTAATAATTGTACTTGTATTGATCAAAGTTAATTGTTATTATAGTTATGGAGAGTTCTGGAGCTTTCGATGACATTATATATAAGGAAAGGAAATATTAAGTTCGTAGAATAAAGTCTTGAGTTGTATCTAGTACGAATGGTTGTCGCTTTACTTAAGTATAGAATTACCATATTAATTTAATCTACGCAACAATATAATCCTTTAACAAACAATTAATCTGCAAATAACTGTTTAAAGCATACAATTTAGAATCTCTATATCTATACAAATAAATATTAATAAATTTATTTGGGTATTTTTGATTCAAACAATATTTAATAAAATTTTAATAAATTTTAATAGTTTTTCTGCATTTTTTAAACTTGTAATTTGTTTCATTGTATTGTAATTAATAATAATATTTCTAAATATTGATATCTGTAATAAAATAATTGTAATATTTGTAATTATAATACTGTTATATATAATGAAATAGAACTTAGATACTTTCTCTTACTTGGTTTTGATAATGGCAAAAACTCACCATTAAATTTAGTTTTCTTTATGACGGTGAATGGTTCCTTGGGAAGTATTCCTCCCCCCTAAAATGTAGATGTAAACATCAAATTCGGAAAAATAAAATCTATTTCCTTAAATTCTATTGTTTAATAGTTAATAAAACATGAAAACAATATATCAATCATTGGCATGGCCAAGTAATTTTAGCGTGTTTTTCACATGTTGTATATATTACAATAATGCAACTAATGAACTTTTTACTAACAGAAAGTAGTGTACTATACTTAAAAAAATTTAAAAAGAAAAATTTAAAAATGATTCACTTTAAATATGATTTGGCTCATCTAGGGCACAAATGCGACCCAATGCCGAAAAACCCGAGGTCAATTGGTTGCTTATTGGCTGAGAAAAAGGTACGACAAAATATGGAACAAAGACGAAGACGAAGATGAAATTTGCGTCCTAACAGCGCTTTTTTACACTACGTGAAAAACGTGCTAAGAACTGCTAGAAATTCAAAAGGGAAATAAATGGCTCACGAAGAGGTTAAATTCAAAATAACTTATATATGTAAAAGGTTCTAACAAGACACTGTCATTAACTACCAACAGCGATCCTGGATCTGCTATTGACACTTCTAAGGGAATAAGCAGCAATGTTTGGTACACAGCATGGTCCTATAAAGTAAATCCTGAATAACAGTTAGAGAAGGATCATATTCTTTGTGTATTAGGCTAAATTTTTCTTGCCAACCACCTGTATCATGGACACTTTGATCTTCTGCCAAAAATTTTTGAAACTAAGTTTACATTTTAGTTTCAATTTATGCTTCTCAATTCTATTTATACCTTGCTTATCTTTTGCAGGTTTCCGTTTCGTGTTAATTTTATCATACCATTTGTGGCAATTTGGAACACTCTTCCACTGTATTTCATTAGAAAAATCATATCTGCCTTAATTTTTGCATACCAATATATTATCAGAGATCGTACTTTTGATAAGCATTCTTGAGAAATGCAAATGTTTGTAAAAGTCTTCTATCTTTAATGACAGTTCATCAAAAGCATTATTTTCTTCCCCCTTCGCAAGAAAAAAATGGTATTACAATAGACATTAATAAAGTTTGAGATCACATTAAATTCTAGTCGCTAATTTGTTACTGGCGCTAGTTTTTGTAAGCTAGTTTTTCATATTTTACAATATATTTTCTATAATTTATTCGAATTAAAACTGTTCACTAATACATCATATTTATCATTGTTATAACTATTAATTTAGCAGATTAATTGTGCGATCCATATTGCATGTAGTCTGAAATTAATTAATACCTTTGAATGTATATGTTATATATTTGTTGGTAAATATTAATTCTATAAATTGTGTGTTCCTTTTTAACAGGCCCCTCAGATTCGAAAAACATCCATAAGTACAGACTAAAAAGAACGGATTTGAAAATTCTGCAACATTTTTCTTCGGCAATGGAAAAATGCAATGAATTTGAAAAAGGGAATGAATCCGAAAAAGGCAAAGGATCTGAAATTAAACCTAAAAAGCTCAAAACTCCTACGAAATTACGAGTATCTACTGACAAAGCTACTGACCATGTAATGCAAAGAAAAGTGGCATCTGTGTCATTTTTCCTACTTTTGGCCCTACTAAAAACGGTTAATTTATATTATCCTCATGATTATAGAGATCTCTTGATACAAATGCTGAGTCTATACCTAGTAAACATGATTTCAACTGATCAAAACTTTTATTTATTCATTCAAAAAAAATTGAGTACCTATTTATTCAGAATGTATCGGATGATACATGAATTTGCAGCTGTATCTTCTATAATGTGTCTATGGTATTTAACTATAGTTCATTTGAAAGCAATATTCGATTAAATATATCCAGATTTGCATAAGTTTCATGAATTAATTATAAAGCATAATTTTGACCTAAGCCTCTTTTTAAATTCCCCGCCTCTCCATATTCTTTACAGAAATCATTATGGAAAAAAAAATTAAACACGATATATTACTCATGTATACTATTTCACATAATACATAAAGAATTTAATAAAAATTATTTTCTGTGAAAATTTTAGTCGTTTTGTATTTATGATTCACAAAATTATATTTTATTACAAACTAGCTGAAGTACCCACTCTTCACGGGTGAATTCTTTTAAAAATAAAGAAAAAAATATTATTCTTGATGTAATAGCTGAATTGTAAGAATAGTATATCCGGAACAAAATAATGAGTAAAAAGATGTAAAATAATTTTTTAATGAGCGCACTTATTGTGTATCTATATACCTCCTGGTTGTTCAATTTTCTCAAAACCTTTTTTGTCACTCCATGAAAGAAATTCACCTGTCGAATTTCAAGTCTGTAGATCTAATAGTTCAAGAACTGGAATACTAGCCTATAACGCCCTTTCAGACCTCGCAGCGCCCCTTGGGGGTCGATTGCGGTAAAAACATGAACCTTTTTCACGGATGGGGGTTATAGGGCTAGAACAATACCCTAGATTGTACTGGGACTCGTTTCTGAATTTTAGTGGCTCGTACACACATTGTACACCTCTTATAATATATACTGATTATTTATATTTATTACAAAATATTCTTTATAAGAACTTTCATTTGGATTATCAGTAAAATATATTAATGTATAAATAATGTGTGAAATTCTTATTAAAACATTATTCAGACAGTGGAGTATTTTTAAAAATTAAGGTTTAGTATATAAAGGACACCCATGTCCGCTGCCCACTAATGTCCAATGAAAAATTATCATGGTCCGCAGGAAAAAAGGTGAAACATAATCATTCAAAACGTATAATACTGAAATAAACATAAATTTTTCATTTTTTATATACTAATTAATTATTCTATGACAGCGCTCCCCAAATTTTTATCTCCGCGGACCAGTCAACGTTTGATAATTTTACCACAACCCACAAAGGGGAGAGTAAAGAGACGTTGATTGATTATAATTTAGATTGTTTTGATTTTAAATTTCAGTTTAATTGCATTTAAATATGTTTTCAGAATAAAACCCAGTTAAGCCAAAAAATTAATATATAGTGATTTAACATGGAAGAGATAAAGTGATCTACATGAAAAGTCACACAAACCCGAGATAAATACACTACGGTGGATATAAGGAAAATAATTTACTGCCCCGTTTGTAGATTTGTACTTTTTGATCCACGGACCGGTCCATGGCTCGGGGGGAGAGGTTGGGGACCACTGCTCTATAGCTTTAATACCTATAAAGGTTGCATTTCATATAATTAAAAAATAAAAGTTTTCTGATTATTTTATTATAAAAATATATACTTACTTTTATATTCTAAATTCATATTAATGGTCTGTAAAATATAAAATAATACATTTTGTGGTTCATGAAATATTAAATGTGGGTAAACGCTGGTCTAATAGATAAGTACTCGCAAGGCTATGAGGTGTTTAGCAAAATTGTGAAATAAGAAACTGCGTCTGCATAAAGAAGACTTATTCAACGCGATTTTGAAAGCAATTTAGGGTGTTAACTGTTATTAATTATCTTGCCTATTTCGGGGAGATATTTTTTTTTAAACACAGTATTTAACTCTTCAAAAACCTTCATCAGTTTTTTCTTTGACGGATTAGAATGGAAAGAGCATGTTCGGAATTTATTTTCTCACTTGTGCGGAAACGACATCATTTAGCGAAGTTTTTTTTTATTCGGAGATGTCTTTTGGCTTAGCGAAATTCTATGACAGTTAATACATAAGTACTAAATATTCTTAAAGACTCCAGTGAAATATTTATTTTGGTAAAAGGGAAAAAATATGAACAGCTTTTTTATCTGAATGTTAACTGTTTAAGAAATTCACTAACGAATGTGGCATAGGAATTGACATTTTTTACATATAAATAAATGACATTTATGAGTGAGTGAGTGAATATTAACGTCGCACTGTCTTAGCAACACGAGGGATTTTGGCGACGGTCCGAGTAATTTTGAACCATGGTCAAGTGACGCAGACGACACCTGAGCTGGCACCCCCATCTCCTAACTACCACACCACACCAACGGGAGGACGTTTGAGCTCTCGACAAATTTTACGTGCATCGCTCCCCTACACGGTGGGTCTTTAGTGGTTCTGGGATCGAACTCAGGTCACGCTAGCCATGATCCGAAGCCTAGATCACTTGGCTACCGCGGCCACATGACATGCATGAAACTCGAATAGATAAGTATAAGCAAACGTTTTAGAAATAGTGCTATTAGACAGCACATACGTTGAAACTTGTTTTAATTTAGTAACTTTTTAGCCAAACTGTCAGATTCATCGTAAAAGTTTGGTTACAGATTCTTCAATTATTACAGTCTACTTATGATCTTTATTGTATTGTTACGTAGATCGGGGCTCGAGGATTTTATGCAAAATCAAGTCATAAACAACAAGACAGTTCTGACAAGAGCGATGAGTATTAATTGGCGTAAATCAATCCTTAAAAATACAGGATTCAACAGCAAAATTCTCAGAATAAATATCAGAAGGATTTCACACCTTCAACAGCACTTAGACACAATATTATCAGTATCTAAAAACAAGTATATATAAGCTTATTCACAAGCACAGTCGAGCTAATCACGATCAAGGCAAGTTTACTAAATGCTAGTCAAAACCAGACTGACTGTTACGGCGAGTATCGCTCTATTTATAGCCGTGGTGGAAACTTCGAGAAGGATACGCTTGTGCGTCATAGATCGTGAAATTAGGGGATTTCTCTACTAGTTTCTAGAAGATTCCATAGAGTCCCGAGCTCGTCAACATGGTCACCAACGTCGCCAAAATGATGCCAACTTGGCTCTATCGCCAATATTTTGCCAAATTCCCATTGAGAATCGCTATTATAACGTAAGGAACGGCGTTGCTTGTGAATATTACAATTTTAACATGAAATAAATGTAGCATAGAGTAATATAAATGCATTGCACATCCAAATAAATTATTTACATTATATTATACAAAATACTATTTTATCTTTAAAAATAAGCTTTACTCTAAGCAAATTTGAAGACAAAAAACTTTTATTTCTATATATATGCGGTTTTGTATTAGATAATAAAATAAACTTAAAAAACATTTATGAATCTCACGGATACCCCCAATTGTTTTACTAATTTGTTTTAATGTAGATTTTTGTAGAGTGTAGATTTTTCTGGTAATCCCTGAACTGCCGAATAATTTAAAAGAATTCAGTCCCCAGGGACACCGTTTTTCCTAAGGGCGCATGTATGCGGTGCATTGGGGTGAAAAGAAAAGACAAGTAAGCAAACTTTTCACGGTTGTAAATAAATTCTTATCAAACTTTGTCAAGGTTAAAGCCTTCATTCCAAAGCCTTCGGAATAGTTTTACTGATTGCAGCTCAAAGACAGGAATCGTATTCCGATAGGACAGGGATGGCGAACCGGTGGCACACGTGTCATTGATGACATGCGACATAATATTTTGGGCACACTACCGATCAAAATGGTTGCAATAATCGGTCGAGGTACTCGGGGCGGTCGGGAGCACATTCGTTTGTTACTGTCTTGCCCTTAGTTAAGCGGTGGACTACAATTGCTAATGACACAAAGTTTGTCAACAAAGTTTGTTGACACAGCTGTATTTTAAATGTTATTTGAGTTACATTTACGATTTTAATTGTGATTTAACATGGCTGGTTCAGTAAAAAGACAAAAAAAATGTATGATAGTAAGTATAACAGAGAATTTCAAACTTGGTGGACCGAGAGAAATATGGTATGTTTAGTAAAGGCGACAAAAGCGGTTTGTGTTTCATGTTCTGGAACAGTGGTATGTAAGACATCGTCTGTTAAACGGCATCTTGAGACAAATCAAAAATCATTTTGTTAAAAAGGCGAACCAGAGCAAAATGAATTAATTGCAAGTGTGGTTAAACACGGAAATAAACAGACGACGTTTATGATTAAATATGTTAGCAAAAAATATCATACGAGTGCAGCAAGTTACTCGGTTTCAAATTTCTTTGCACGGCACAGTAAACTTTTTCCAGACTAAGAGTTTTTGAAGGAAGCCTGTGGTTAGCATGCGCGTCCTCTCTCTTTGATGATTTTGATAATAAAGATAATTCAACGCATCGAGGCTAATTCTCTATCTAGAAACACAATGAAAAAAGTGTCCTAAACTGCCCAGAAATGTAACAGATTGAAGTGGCGCGCTTATCCGGTAGGACAGAACCAGGGACCTTCGAATCCGAAACCGAGTAACTGAACCACTACACCAAAATGATCACCATGGTGTGGAGGTAGTTACTGGCTTATATAGATGGTATCGCTACGAGATCAACAAAAGAAAAATGACATATACTCAGTTCCCCTTTATATCGCTATGTCTTGACGAAAGTACTGATCTCACTAAATTTGCACATTTCGCTGGTTTAGCCCGAAATTGTATAGGAAACGTCACTAAGGAAGAATTAATTGTGATGACAACGTTTCTAACAACTACAAAGGGCATATAAGGCTGTAAAAATTTGCTTGCTGAAAAAGAAATTGATTAATTTTTTTTTTTCAGAACAACTGATGGTTGTTCAAATATGGTGGGCAAAAAAGAAAAAAAAATGTTTTTATTGGTTTATTTGTAACAGACGTAAGACATTCGATTCTTAAATGCATTGCATTGTTCACCTACAAGCCTTTTGTGCTAAGAGGGATTTTATATCCCCTTGATAATGTAATGGCGTTAGTCGGAAAAATAGCCAACCTCATAGCCTAACAGGCTTCAAATGTGGGAAAGTTTAATGCTTTGTTGGATGAAGTCAACTCGGTGTATATTACTTTACAAATGTATTATAATATTTGCTGGTTGAACGCGGGGAACGTACTTCAAAGATTTGTTGATTGCTGAGTAGAAAAAAGATTTTTATACAAAATGAGGTGGAAATTGAACAATACCCACAGTCGTTGGATGTTATGTGGCTTTCAAAATGCTTTTTTTACAAACATATACCAACATTTCAATAAATTGAACTTAAAGCTTCAAGGAACAAATAAAGCAATTGTCGTCATCATGAATCTCATTCTCGCTTTTGACGCTTAACTGCGTGATTTTAAAAATGAAACTATTGTAAGAAACTACAAGTATCTCCCAAACATGAAAAAAATATATCAAAGATTTAGGTGTACTTGCGAAAACAGACGAAGAAAAAGTTATTGAAAAATTTATTTCCAAAGTTGATACTTCAATCAATCGAGATTTTCTCAGTTCAAAGAATAATCTCGGAAATATTCAAATTTATTATGGACCGTAATGGGACTTCATTTCCTAAGTTGAACTTGTCTCTATTTAATTGATTGAAAATTGAAAAAGTTGAAATATAACTAGTTGATTTCCAGTCTAGTTCAATATGGATTCAAAAATTTATTGGAACAAGGGAAAAGTTGGAACTGATTGAAAGAGAAAAATTAGCAAGCAATAAAAGTAAAAATGCTCGTAACGAAATCTGGAAAATATGAAATTCGATTCTAGACACATTTAACTGTTTGAATAAGCTGGCGCATGCTATTTTAACCATATTTCGATCTACCTATGCCTGCGAGTCATTTTTTCAGAGATGAATAATATTAAAGTCTCGCTTAGAAACTATTTTGTCAGATGACTCCAATTCAGCTTGGATTCTCCTAAAAAAAAAGTAACACTTTACAATCCTAATATAAGTTTTTTTATCACCTAATTTGCCACAACAGAAGTCACATTAATCTTATTTTAATGTAAATTGCACGTATAACTAAAGCATTTACAGTGCAAAACGTATGTTTTCGCAACAAATAAAGAGTTTTGAGTTGTTAGAATTTAGTTTAATTACTTTCCCAATAACCATAAGGCAAAATTATTTGATGACACATCTATATCTCATTAAACATTTCTTTAGAAACAATGGCTCGTTTATCCATAAAGGTTCGCCATCCCAGTGATAGTACATATGTAGATACGTCCGAGAAGCTCAATACACCGGCTGAGCAAGACGGATATATAAGCCGGCGGCAGTTAAAAGGTTAAGAATATATTTTTTTCAATTTCTATTAAAATATTTCGGAAACAAAAGAAATGCTACTAAGTCACAAATTCAGTGTTTGCAATGCAGCATGCATAACTAATTGTTTCATATTTTAATTGAGTTAATTTTGAATTTGTTTTGTACGACGTAGGTGGTCGACCGATATGTTGTGAGGTAATATTAAACCATACCGATTAACAAGAGATAGATGCACTTTTTCAATTTATTATCAATATACTAGCAGTACAATAGATGCAGTTGCATTTATTTTCACCAATGCTTTCAGAGCATCATTTTTTACAAATGTTTTAGGTCTTCCGATCGGTTTATTTCGTGAGGGAAAAATTACAGGCCAAACAATTTCAAACCAATCACTGATCGATCGTTTACAATTCGATTGAATTGTCTAGTTTATATTATGAGCAGGCCTTACGGCAATATTACCATGTTTATGCTCATATAAAAATTATACCAATATTGGTTGCATTCACATCCTTACGAAAATCAAAATAAATAACGAAAAGGAAAACTTTGAGAAACTCTTTGTTGAAATATGGCTCAGGCAAAGGACAACACGATTATAAACGAGGTTATCCAAAATTAAAATCATAAAAAAACCCAAAGAGACAAATGTTCACATGTAAGGAAAATCCCACATTTCATAAGCACTATCCTAACATTTCCTTATTCCGAAATACGTGTTGTTAAGTTCCTTAAGATTTCCTGAAAACCTGGGGTCCTGTGCAAAAATATGATTCACCTGTGAACTCTTTATCGAACTTGGTGTAAGTACATGTAAAATTCAACAAACGAAATTCATATAATCAAAAGAACTTTTATTAGAAAATTTGTTTTCTACGTTTTAAACTTACATAATCTTTATTTATGTCTTCAAAATCAACTGTATCGAACTTACGTGGACATTACGTATCACACACACAATTTCAAACATTAGTACAAATGGTAACCGATAAACGAATCAATATGCGTTACTCACAGAATCACAAACCTCGGCACAAGCCAACTGGACTGACTACCACCTTTCGACTGAATTTGTAATATTAGGCGTAGGCCTAGACACAGATGATGGATGCGACAAATATAAAGCAATATTTTTACTATTGTTATTTTGCATATAATTCAAGATTCTGTGCTTTTAGAAGAATATGTCCGGGAATAACGTTTAACGATTAAAACTATCCCGATCATGCTCTTATTGAAACTAAGTTGAAAACAAGATGAGACTTTATCGTGGCCCAGACTTTGGGCCCGAGCCCAGTTCATCCATACTTCCAAACGTCCCTGGTTACCAGAAGCGATTTCAGATTTTCTTTCCATCATTTTATTCACAAAAATAAGCCTCACATTATACAGAATAGCTACACTCAAGAGCCAAAACATTATGACCACCTGTCAATAACGAGTTGGCCCACTTTTGGCTCGCAACACAGTTTGGCATGGATGCCACAAGTCCTTGGTAGATGGCCGGAGACAGATTGTACCAGATGTTTAAGCAACGTTCACGCTAATCCGAGATATTATGAATTGGTGGTCTTTGAACTCTGAGCTGCCGTCCCATGACATCCCAAATGTGTTCTGACGGATTGAGTTAGGTGGCCAGAACATTAACTGGAATTCAGCATCATGTTCATTGAACCACTCAAACACAATTTTAGCCCTGTGACACGGACGTTGTCCTGTTGAACATTCCATTTCCAGATGGAAAAACAAAAACAGAGGCCATGTAAGGGTGTAACTGGTCCGCAATGATGTTCAGATACCCTGTAGCATTCATGGTCTTCTCTACCACAACTACGGGTCCCAGAGACGCCCAAGAGAACGGCCCCCGAAGCATCATACCGCCACCACCGGTCTGTGTATGATCTACTGTACATTGAGGGAACAACTGTTCGCCTGGAAGACGGAATATCCTGACACGGCCATCGGCGTGATGAATTGACAAACCGTGATTCATCTGATCAGGCAACTCTCTCCCACTGATCCATGGACCAGTCACGATGTTCCCGGTCCCAGCGCAGTTGGCGATGACGCTTGGTCAGCAAAGGCACATGAGTGGGACGTTTGTTGCGTAGCCTCGTATCAAACAGTGGCCACTGAACCGTGTGCTCCGATACTATTCTACTTGGCCCTGCATTGTATTGGGCTGTCAGCTGAGCCCCTGTCTGGCTCCGGTTTTGCTTCACCATGCGAGACAGTCTCCGACGACCTTTTTCTTTGATAGCGTGTGGACGTCCAACACCATGTCGTCTACTGCTGGTTTCACCGTCATTCATCCACTTTGCATAAGTACTAACACCTGTAGATTGTGAAAAACCCACCAGTCGTGCAGTTTCGGAAATACTTGTTCCGAACCTTCGAGCCATTACAACCTGCCCTCTATCAAAGTCGCTTAGATCCGCAGCCTTTCCCATCCCATACAGAAGTAAGTGAAAGAATGATTCTTCATACTCTCCAACAGCAGTTAAATACCACTTCCACCTGATCACGTGCCTTCCACGTGATCCAGGCGAGTTCATTGCAAAATGTAAGGGTGGTCATAATGTTTTGCTCTTGAGTGTAAAACAACAATATAAATCAGTCGATAACTTGATATATAAAAATCGATTCAATAAAATTAAATTAGTGCAAGAAATACTGTTCTCCGCTCTCCCAAATGAAATAATTACTTTTTTCCTGTTAGTTGTCTACCAGTTTAAATCTTGCGACATCGGATACGAAAAATTTCCTTACAATTCGGTTTCTTAGGGATTACTAAGAATCTGAGGGACGAGTTGCCACAGCTTCCCATTTTTTTTTTGTCATCCCTTCTTAAATATTTCTTCCAATATTGAACCTAACTCTTAATGAACCATTTGCACGCACAATATACACATCTAAAAAATTTCAAGGGAATTCTAAAAGACTATTTTAACTGAAATCTATTTATCAAACACAACATGCATCTTTTAACACGACTTCGCTATCTTTTTAATGTCTTCCCAATCTTTCAATAGAATCATTTACTTTAATCTGTAAAATGTTGTTAACTTTTCCAAACTTTCTAACATGTAAGAGATTTGTCAAATTCAGAAGTTAAAGAAGAAGAACAATTAAGAATGATATCATTCTAGCTTAGAAGCTTCTTTCTATGCTTCTAAACAGAATGTTGAATCTTAAAAAGTTTTGTATCTGATGTTCACTTACTTTTCTATAGATGTTTCGACACCAAGCACGAATTGGGCAGCTTTGAAAAGAATAAATTATCAGAAAAAGAAGAATGGTGTATCACAAGCAATTTATTCAGTGAACGAAACTAACTCATGAAGCAGGATATTCGAACAGAATTATTTTTATTTGGAGATTTCATTTCCTATGAACAATATTAAGGGCAAAATGAATATTCAGCGTCTTGAATACTGGCACTGATCCATGGCATTTAATGGGGGGAAAGTCTAAGCTATAAGAACCGCAAGAATAGAAAGTATAATGTTAAATTTTCATAAATCGAAGCAAATCTTTGAAATATAAGCCACCAGTAAGGATTCTCAAGAATCGTTAAATGAAAGTGACAGAAAAGAAGAGCTATTTTCTTTGCTTATAAATTTCCCTAATGATTGTCTGTTCACTGAATAAGTTTACATTTACAGAGCATGTAGTACATATGATAAAGAAGATTTTTCAGTTTATGAATATTTACATTAACTAAATGTAGGAAACAAATCACTTTTTTAAACTTTATATATAGCCCCTCTGTCTCTCTCTCTCTTGAAATTGGAAATTTTCTCTCTTTTATAAAACATAATACGAAAATTTTTAAACACTACCAAAAACATCAAACGCTTTATACTATTTTAATGATTTTAGAAAAATACCGGGGGAGCCAAATGTTCGTTCAAAGTTTAAAAATTCTTATAAAAGAGGGAAATGATGATAAAGAAGTGCGGTTTGTATGAAAGGGCTCACAAGAAAGTTGGATTTTCCTTAAGAGGCAAAAAATGTTTAAAAGTATTACCGTTAAAAGGCTCTGACAATTCGAAACACAATGTAAACGACGACAGTACGTCCCATTCATTTATTCCTGAAATAACAATTGTTCTACTTCCTATTCCAGAACATTGGCACACAACTAAGGTAGTTCACAACACCCTTACAACTGATTACAACATATCGGAATGAATTGTAAATTACTCATGACAGATAGAATCTTTGAGTTTGGCCAATGTTGACGGGGATATGTGGTAGCCCCGCAACCAGAAATCGATCAGAGTGAGGTTGGCTGAACATGGTCCAAGTGACCAAGCATTTTTGAAACCTCATCCAATCACTATGTCCTCACCAAAGATACTCAATAGGAATCGCTTAGCAGGAGTGGCATAGATTGGAGGTGTGCCATTTTGCATGAAGCTTATTACAGATAACACACCTCTTTGATTTAATTAGGGCACGACTAAAAAAATCTTTCAAAAAAAATCCGACTCCTTGTGGAGCTTTTTCTTGCGAACAGCACTTCCATTTCATAATTTCTTCCCTTTTTTATGAATTTTTAAAGGTGAAACAAATTTTTAGCTCATTCGGTATAACAGTATGTAATGCTTAAAATAAATATTTAACCCTTTTAACAATAAGGATATTTTCAAATTATTTCATTGATATGCAACTATTTGCATTTAATTTATTTACATATGTATTAATTTTTATCGAGCACTAGTAGCCAAACAACTAAAATGTATGTTTGAATATGTTATTTTCCTATTCGATTTGGGTGCTCTGATATACGATCAAAAATGTTTGCTATATTTTCCCCTGTAATTTAAGCAAACTGCAGAACATTATAAGCGTGCATTTTTCATTCCTTCTACAGTTTCTTCACCGATTCTATAGACCGATGGAATAATAATGTAAAAAATTGTATTTCGTTCCTTTTGTATTTTTTTCGTCAATTCTTGGCTTAAAATTTATTCAAGTTGAAGTTTCTAAAATTCTATTCACAGGATTCACGTATTCAAAAATAAATCATACAATTGAATGTCAAAAACTCAAATCTCATCTGGGAGTCATATTCAAAAATTATAATACCTTATAAATAAAAAGTTACCAAAAACTTTTTGAAGATTGAAAATCAAATCCCTTAGAGTTAACGTCAATTTTATGCAAACGATTTTTTCGAGGGCAAATAGAAAGAACTTTATTATTATTATTATTTTATTATTATTTTTTGTGTGTTTGCTAACATTTACTGTGTATGTATATTCTCTCTCTCTCTCTCTCTCTCTCTGTGTGTTTTTCTTTTGCAAGTGCGTATATATATATATATATATATGACTGTGTGTATATTCTTAAGTATTTGTGTGTATGTATGCTTTTTATGCATTTGTATTTTGAAAATATTATTCTGATCACACATGTGCTTCCAAACATTCACCATTGTATACTTTTAATTACTGAATGTCTCCGTTTTTGAATGTGAGCAATCTTGTGTTTTGTTCTGTGTGTATTGTATTTGCATCCTTTCTTGTTTCTTTTTACCTTTTGATTCCCATTTGTGCTTGTATCCCTGTACTTAAAAGTTCCTACCACTATTGATTGAGTATTGACTTACGTTTGTAAGCCTTGTGTTGGCACACAAGGAGTCTACCTAGTCTCAATATATATATATATAGAGAGAGAGAGAAAGAAGTTATATGCTTACCATTCGTTCTGTACTGCATTCTGCACGAAAGCTTACTTTGCTTCCGGTGTCGAATAAGAAATGTGTGCGTATTTAAATTCAATATATATATAAAACTAGAATTTGATATTGAATGAATTAATATGTTTTGGAAGTTATTTTATTTATCGGTAACCACACAACAACGGGAGAACAAAACTAAAGGAAGATAATAAAAAAATAAACACATATAACTCAATGTCGACATAAATTGAATCCATAATTAATATTTTACTAATATACAGAAATAAACCTAGCAGTCTCTTTCGAAAAATTTAAACAACACATCTTAGAAGAAAACACATTCTTTGTTAAAATGGCTAAGCACTTAAATTTTTTAAAAAAATATAACCGAAATAATTCACTTTAAAGTTCAATAATTCTTCCAAATAGCTTTTTTCATGAAAAAAAGTTTGGGATGACTTGAAAATACACATTTTCCTGTATTCCGTATTTAATTTTTTTCGACTTTTAATAATATAAACGCAACCAATGATGCAGAGCATATAACATTTCTTAATTGCTTCTGTCAGTCATTAAAATGCATTAAATATTCCTTAATGTATCTTTCTTCTTTGCGTTTTTTAACTTCATTTTATTAATATTAAAAAAGGTCTTCAAGATGTGATAAAAATGCATAGAAAACACAAAAAGATTAAATTTTAGAGGACTTTTCTTAAGTAGAAATTAGGTTTGATTTTTTTTAAATCTTAAAAGTCTATGAATTATTTAATTAAAAACTAACAGTATTAAAGTATTAATTTTTTCACATACACAGATTTAGAAGAAAATATTTCATAAAACAGGTTTGAATTCCTTACGTAATGTTTTAGCAATAACGATATTAAGTAAAAATCACGTGAGTTTTATAGAAACTAAATTATGATTTTTGCAAAATATGTTTCAATTCTTAATCCTCGATAAAGATAGATACATTGCAGTTTAGATGCTGAATTTTTATTCATTGGTAACAGCTTACATCAGTGTTTCCAGACCCCTGGATGAGGACCGGTACCGATTCTTGGATCAAATATTACCGGGCCGTAGAAGGAACATTAAATTATTTCCATTTTATTTACTGGGCTGTGTTTCTTTAGGGTTTGTGCAATCTACCTTAAATCACTTTATCTCATATGTAAAATCTTTTTATATTAATTTTTTGGTGTAAATGTATTTTATTCGGACGGCGTATTTCAATACAATTAAATTAAAATTATTAAATAAGTACAACATAAAATATAAACAATTATACCCTCCCTCTCAACTGACCGCGGTAAAAATATCAAACGTTGACCGGTCCGTGGTGATGAAAAGGTTGGGGAGCACTGGCTTACATGATAAAAAAAAATTGCTGACATTGGGTTTATGCAAAACATTTCAGTCGACTACGTCCTGCGCGAAACATTGGGGCGTGTCAGAACGCGGAGAAACCGATTCACGCAGCTTGGTCAGTTCAGACAAGTTTCGTGCAACTGTTGTGCGAAGGAACATTGTTAACCATCAAACAAGGTGAATGATAGCACAAAGATGCCACTGGACATGTTTACGAAAGGAAGAATTGTTGGAATGCTGAAATCCTCACGATCACAAACCGAAGTGTCTCGAATTTTTAATGTGGACCAGTCTTTGATCTCAAGACTGTGGCAGAGGTTTCAAAGAACGGGAAATGTTACCCGACAACCAGTATCAGGTCGACCAAGAGTTACAACCCCTCGCCAAGACCGATATCTGGTAAAAAGTGCGCGACGTCAGAGAGGCAGTGCTGCCAGAGCACTGGGTTCGGCGCTCACAGTCGCCACAGGATTACGAATTTCGAGACATACTCTTTACAGGAGACTCAATCATGCTGGCCTGTATGTCAGAAGACCAGCAGTTTGCATTCCCCTCACTTCTGCGCATGAACGCGCTCGTTTGAACTGGAGTTTGAAATATCAATATTGGAGTGTGGGAGAGTGAGCCAATGTGATGTTCAGTGACGAGTCCCGGTTTAGTCTGAGTAGTGATTCTCGGCGGGTAACGATATGAAGAGCACGTGGAACACGTTTTGAACCAAGAAACATAACAGAAAGGCATCATTTTCCATCAAGGGGAGTAATGGTATGGGCAGGCATCATGATGGACGGCAGCACAGACCTCCATCATTTTTTTGACACGCGGTCTGTGACTGCTCAAAGATACAGAGACGAAGTTCTTGAGCCTTATGGTCGCTTGTTTCGAGGTGCTGTCGGTCCTGACTTCATATTCATGGATGATAACGCGCCATATCACCGAGCGGTGCTGATTGATCTGTAAATTTTATAGACTTATAGATATAAGTTTATTATTTTCCCAAATTGAAAAGTTACTTTGTTGCTATGGTAAAATAAAAATGAGTGAAAAATCAACTGTAGGATTGTGTTCTACATTTCTATTCACATGCAGAAAATATAGCATTGAACAAAAATTAAATTACTGTCAATTTATTGGTATAAAAAATATACCTGAAATCAATAGATGGTCTGTTTTGGTAATACGATATATAGGCCATGGATTGTCTTCTCTCGAGACGTTTTGTTCTCTTATGTGTTTGCCAAATCCAGTGTCTCAGAAAGCTTACGACAGACTTAATGCTAAGATAGCAGATGTAAGTGAAGCGCTTTCAAATGCATCGATGAAGAAAGCGGCTGCTGAAGAAAAAATTATTGATGGCACCGTAAATTCTGTTGTAGTTAGCGGTGATGGGACGTGGAAGACCCGTGGGCATACATCTCTTATTGGTGTGTGCACTTTGATTGGAGCTGACTGCGGGAAAGTCCTCGACATGGAAGTGATGTCCTCCTATTGTAAAGGATGTGACTCCTATAAGGGGCCAAATTTTGGACCAAAATATAGTATTTTTTTGGCTAAGCATCAAACTTTCTGCAGAAAAAAACCATAGCGGGTCTACTAGAGGAATGGAAGTCTAATTTTTTTTTCGATCGGAACAAAAACATGGTTTGAAATACCAGTGGTACATAGGGGATGGTGACTCAAAGACATTTTCATCTATTGCCGAAAAAAAACCATATGGGGATAGTGTTCCGATTGAAAAAATAGAATGTGTGGGCCATGCCCAAAAGCGAATGGGTAGCCGCTTGAGGAAGTTAAAAGCTTTATTGGGGGAAAAGAAACTTTCTGATGGGAAAACAGTTGGTGGGAAAGGTCGTCTAACTGATGTTGTTATAAGCAAATTGACAACTTATTATGATAATGCTATTCGTGCCAATTCCCAAAATGTGAATGAGATGAGGCAAGCTGTCTGGGCTGTGTGGGTTCATACATCCAGCACAGATGATGAACCGAAACATTGGTTTTGCCCTAAAGGCAAAAATAGTTGGTGTAAGTACAATGTTTCAGTCCACAACAATGCAATGAATGAATTTTCTCACAAGAACACCTTACCAAAAGCAGTTTCTGAAGTGATTAAGCCTATTTTTAAATATTTATCACACTTAAAATTGTTAAGAAGGTGTTTAGGAGGGAAAACTCAAAATACCAATGAGTCAATGAATTCACTAATTTGGAAGTATAGCCCGAAATTGATTGGATCAGAAATTAATGTAACAAAAATAGCTGCATTTATAGCTGCTTGTGAATACAATGATGGAAGTAAGAACAGAATTGATATGATGCGTTCTTTGGATTTAAAAATAAATAAAAGAAATATTTTGAATTGTGTAAATGTTGACAAAGTACGTAAGTCAACGGCTAAGAGACGAGTTACCAAAACCTTCTTTGAAGCTCGTAAAGCTAAAAAACTTAAGATACTTAAGGGGAAGCCCGTCAGTTGTTTAACATCTTACATGACATCTAGATGGCGTTGACTTTTGCGAAATTTTTGGCACAAATATTTTTCTGAAGATTCCCAAGATGGGCAATAAATTTCTCTCTCGGGTACTCCTCTCAACAAAATTCTCCCCTCAGCGAAAGCCGAAGCTGGCTAAGAAATGGGGGTAGGAGGGGGCGGTCACAATCGTAAAATTGGTAGTTCTTTTTTCTTTTTCAGGGGAGGGAGGGGGTAAAACAGCAGGGAATCTTGTCCATGGAAGAGTTATTTCTGGACAAAGATCAGTGGTCAAACTTTTCGAAGATGTTTTCCGCAGTGTTGGATAAAACGACATGGATATCCCTAGGCAGTCCAGTTCTCGGGGCCCTGTAGCCTAATAATCTTATTACACAACATTTTAGCAATATATTTCATTGCAGAAATAAAATAACAGATAATCAGCGAATTAAAAAATATGTAACTTAACACTAATTATTTATAAGAATCTGTAATAAAAACTAATTCTTGCAGCAAAAAATAGCTAAGTATTTGGGTTTTATTTTTATTTTTGGGACCCTTAAAAAGAGTGGGACCCATAGGCAATCACCTACTCCACCTAATGAGTAATTCGGCACTGGTTCTTGAGGAATCCCATTCCACACTTAAAAGAATATATCTTAAAATAATATTTAAAGTATATAGATAAACATATATTTTTGATGTTATATGAATAGAAAATTTAAAAATTTTTATTTCTTATTAGAAAATTTTATGATGTAATGTTAATGTTATTTATTCATTGATAATATTAATTTGTGATCCAAATGTCACCTGCGCATGCATCATATTTAGTAACTGAGATATGTGTTCACATTTTTTACACAAACTGTCTGCCCTTGGAAATTATGTGCAGTAGCATTTCATATTCCGCGTTTAATTCGTTTTTATATTTTGTTTTTGTAGACACTCGCGTTGAGAAATATTTTTCACTTACTAAATACATTTTTGTGAATGGCATTAAAATGTTCACAGCTATGTGAGAAATTCTGCGTATTTTGCAAGAATTGGCAACCTAAAATTTTGGTGTTCTAGCTTAAATTTAAATTTTAGCATTGAATCTCTTGATATGTCGATAAATTGTTCCATCTTCTTCATTATAGGTGTTCCCCCCCCCCCACAAATGTAAAAGGTTTTAGAATATTACACTAACTAGTACAAAATTACTTTGTGGAACTCGGGATAGCAAACAATAGTATATTCATAATCTAATAGATAAAGAAAGAAAAGTTTTAAATTCATTTATTATAAAACAATAAAAGTTTTAAAAGTTTTTCACAACGAAGTTAAGTTATGTATAAATAAAATTTTTAATTTTAATGTATGAGATCATTTTTTGATAATTGTGGTTATACGAACTTCATGAGAACTTGAATCCGTTTTGCATACACATTTATAATTTATCTTTTCGATTTTTTTTTATTGTGACTCGTGGAATCTCAAGGTTCTGTGGAACACAGTCTGAAGATCAATGCTCTAGATAAATGATGTAGAGAACGAAACTGTGTGTTTAATTTTTTCTGAATAAATGATTTTCAAAAGAAGAATGAGTGGATTTAAAGCAATGAAAAACTTAATTTCACGTTTTAATATGCTGTATTAAATGAACAAACAATATGATACAATTTTACATTCATGCGATAGAAAAGGGGTCGGCAACCTATTTCACGTGTGGCACGCGGCACAATTCTCAGTGGCACTCTGCACTACTCAAGAAATGTGTCAGTTTTTGAGAGGATGGAAGTTGATAAATTTGTAATGGATCTTATTTGAAATAGATCTCCAAAATTATGGACAGTTACGAAATGTCCAAAAAATTGGAAAGGTAACTCCAAAGATAAATTTACAGCTTTTTTGTAATTTATTGAATGCCATTGCTGGAGAGATTTAATTGTTTCAAAAGAGAAAATTGTATGCACATTGCTCTCCGTTTTTGGTTCTAGTTATCTAAGTAAGTAAAAAATATTTCCTCACAAAAAAAATATTTTGAGTCCGCATAGAAAATCAACAAAGAGTTATCTCAATTTTCTTCTAAGACCAATTCTTACCTATAAAATATAATTATTTTTCAAACAAAATGCGCAAATAATAACTTCATTACATTACTTTTAATTATAAATAGCGGTACAATAGCATCACGTGTATCTGAAAAATATTTAAACAATTTTTAAATAAAGGAAGTACAAACAAAAGAAAAAATATTACAATTTTTTCCCCCAGCTTTTCTTAGACCAAATTCTGAAATATATCAACATTGATAAAAGCATGATATATTTTATGCTGCATATACATATAGATTAAAATACAATTTTTAAATCACATACAATTATTGATTTTAATATACAATAACATAAATTTAACATTGATACCGTTGGATAACCATAAGATTATTTAATTTTTACGCATATTTGGCAACAAAATAATAGTATTGTTTTATGTAGTGGATGAGACTTGATGCTATAATACAGTTTTTTCAAATATTTATCTATTAATTACCAATTAATTAAATAAATTAATTGCCGGTTTTCGATACCAACTTAGATTCGTCTCCATTATTGTAACATTGTAAATGCTAAAACAAAACAATGACAAAAGTTAGCACCGAAAACCAGTTTTTCATCCAAACTAGCCAAACCAGGAGCGCATTGTTACAACAATTCAGACAAATCATGCTTTTTTTCAATTCCTACTATAAGTTCACTCTCTCCCTATACATATATCTATATATATCTTGTTGAAATTTTCAATCGTTGATAAAATACTTTGTATTCATTCATTCAAAGTAGAAATTGTCTTAAAATTTGTTTTATATTACTTGTTTCCCTTGAAAATGAAATTAATCTAACAGGAAATTGCGCTCGAACTTATCGGACGAAAACCTGCAACATCAATTACGATGTACAAATATATGCATTGAGATCTATTGAAAAAACTCAGTGAAAGAGTTGAGAAACAAATATCTCACTAATCAAATAAATTTAAATAATATTATTTGATTCATTGCATTTTCATTATTATATCTTTGTTTGCATACATATAAATATAATGAAAGCAATAATAATTCGTTCTGTTTTAAATTTTTACTCCAATAAATGCTTGTAATAAATCCAAATCTATCATAGAAATATATATTTTTATATGTGGCCCGCTGAATTGTAATGTTTTTTCGAAGTGACCTGCAAGGTCATTTGGGTTGGCCATCCCTGTTCTACGCAAAACCCCATCAGAAGTATCACCAAAAGAGAGGACTCCCTTCCCCCCTCACACTCTGCAGTTTCTTCAGCTCTTTTCTGTTTTATTACAGAGCAATAGAAGTTTCCTACCCTCTCCTCCCCCTTTTTTTGTACCTTTCTCTTCTTTCCTAGAGACTTCGGACCAATGTTTGTCGTGAACTAATGAAAACACCGTTTACATATTTAGAAAATTAATTTTTTAAAAGAAAGTGTTTTTAAAAGATTATTCAGCGGATCATTATTTTGTGTGAATACTTTATTTTCTAATTTAAAAATAAACTAGACAGAATCAATATTTTAACTATAGTACTAAAAGAATTTTATAAAAATGTTATTTACATATTTAACTAAAATGGATATTTTCCGAATTTAATTCTGACTTTGATATGTGTAAAATGTATTGCGTAAAGAAACCGCAGCATATATTTTATTAAAAATTTAGTCAGACTTGACCAGGGAATTGAAAATGTTCAATGTTAGAAAATACCAGTCAGTGTCGGTTTATCCATTGGGCACTTGGGGCGGGCGCCCAGGGCCGGGAAGGGCCAGGATAGGCTGGACTTAAACAGGTTTTCTAGTTATAAATCAGGCTTCTCCAGAGCAAAGAGTATCTGTGGATCTTCTACTCCCAAGGCTTCAAAATGAGCTTAAACCGGCACTGCAGTCAGTAATTTTGAACCATGGTCAAGTGACGAGGACGACACCTGAACTAGTATCCCCTCTCCTAACTACCACATCACACCAACAGAAGAGCATTTAAGCTCTCGAAAGATTTATAAGTAGAACTACAAACAGAGTACAAATAGAATATTAAAGTTTAATGATGAAATGAGCTTTTTATAAAAGATACTTGTAGTTATACAAACTCTTCAATCCATTTTACATATACATTTATAATCTCCTTTTCGATTGTTTATTGTGACTTGGGTACCCTTGAGAGCCCCAGGGTTCCGTGAAACACAGTTTGAAGACCACTGCACTATATGAATGCTGAGGAGAACGAAACAGAAGAAAGGTAGATATACAGTAGTGAAAAATTAAGTTTCATGTTTCAAACTGTTGTATTAAAAGTGGACCAATAGTATGAAGCAATTCTACTCTTATCGAATAAATATAGTACCATAAAAAATTATATGTTGTATTTTCCGGAATTAAGCTGGCATATAATTTACAAATAAATCTTCACAATTTGCTATGAATTCCATGTAAAAATAAATTCAATGAAATTGGTGAGTATGGTGTCTGTTGGGGAGAATTTTGTTTTTATTCTTTTATCCCCTTCTCTCACAAAAAAATAATATTCCTTACATTTGTCAAAAATTTCCAATCTTATTAGTTTTGGAAGATGCATAACAATCATCAATCAAAAAAAGTATCAAAATAGTAAAAAACGTTGGTTTCTTTTTTCACTGATATATAAAACATTTCTTGTCGAATAATTCTTATTTATTCACCGATTCTACAGAGTAAAAAGTAAATTTCTTTGATATGCATTTAATCTCGAATTTTTCTAAAAAAATAATAAGTATGAAAGGATTATTGTTTTAATATGGAATCGAAAATTTTATCTATGTTAAATATTGATTGTTCTTACATGTTCTAATAATATGCACTTTTATGTAATTTATAAATAGCAATAATGTGAGTTGATGAGTTGTGAAATAAGTCGTATAAGAAGTATAAAGGTTCCTACTCTAAATTTCACATGTGACTAAGACGAGCAACGTATTTTACTTCGGTCAGAATGATTATTCAACACCATCCAATTAGAAGACCTCAAAAATCACGGAAAGTTGAGACCCCCCCCCCTTCACACACATCTCCCTACCACTTCTTCCCCTCTTATCTGTTTCAGTACCCCACAGCAATAAAAGTTTCCTTTTTCTCCCCTTTTTTGTATTTTTCTTTCCTAAAGACATCCGACCAACAAGTGTTTTTTGGTCCCATCCGAAGTGAAATTCCCATGAGATATTGACATCATGACATGACGAGTTGCCTTTGGAAGGATGCTAAACGGTTTTTTGGATAATAAAGCTGCAATTAAACAAAGTAATTTATCACACAGTAATTATACTGAGTAACAGATTGTCTTAAAACAATAATTTATGGTAAAATAGCTTTGTAATAATTAGATTAACATAAGTTTTCTAGTGGATAGAAACATCCCCCCCCCCAAGGTGTAAAAAGCTCATAACTGATTATGAACTTCTCTGAGCAAATGATTAATGGAAAAGTTAAGAAATGTAAAACTTCTTAACATTTGAAAATCGAGCAATTCGATTCGCAATTGCGAGATTAAAAAAGCAAACATTATTAATTATTACAATTACATTTTCACTTCGTTTATAAAATAAATAATTCATTTTAAAAGTCTTCCAAAATTAAAAATTATATATATTTGATGTAAAAAATGAAAACACCGTTTAAATATTTAGAAAATTAAGTTTTAATTTTTTAAAAACTAATTTTTTTAAAGTTTATTCAGCAGATCTGTGTGTGTGTGTGAATGCTTTGTTTTACAATTTAAAAACAAACTAGTAATAAAAAAAATCAATATCTTAACTATAGTACTAAAAGAAAAACTCCAATGAGCAGCAAATATCTGTTCATACGGTAATGCCTCACATATTTCTTTTTTCATAAAAAAGTTATATAAAAAATTTACTACTTATAATTTTTTATTATATATTTAACTAAAATGGACATATTTTGAATAAACTTTGATTCTAAATTTGATATGTGCAAAATGTATTCCTCAAAGAAATCACACGCACAGAGACTATTATATTAAACATTTAGTCAAGAACAGGCTATTGAAAATGTTCAATGATAGAAAATGTCAGGGACAGTAATTTTTAATAGAAAAAAGGCAAACTTAAAGATACAAAAACTTTAAAATCGCGATATTGCCATATTTATTCGAATCTAAGTCGCACTACTTCCCTTATGCTACTAAAAATCGGGTGCTGCTTAGAATCGAAGACTGAAAAATTCACCGGGGGGGGGGGGTTGACAAGATATTGTCGGATAGAAAAATTACTGTGGTTCTCGTTTATTTTTAAAAGTTTTTAATAAATAATGAAGTAATTACTCATTTCTTATTAATTCACCTTTATTTTTTTTATTTCGTTAAGTGAATATTAACGTCGTACTGATCAGCTACTCGAGGGCTTTTGGTGACAGACCTCGTAATTTTGAACTATGATCAAGTGACGAGGATGACACCTGAGCTACCACCCCCTCTCCTGACTGCCAAACCACACCAACAGGAGGACATCTGAGTTCTCGACAGATTAAACTCCCCTAAATGGCGGGTCTTGAGCGGTACTAGGCTATAACTCATGACACGGCAGCCACGATTCTGTTACATAACCATTAGGCTACCGCAGCCACTTTTTATTTCGTAAATATATCATATATCTCAATAACATATTTTACACTATTTTTAATTTTTTCTCACAAAAACGGCCTGAGAATTTGGGGTATAGCTTAGAATTGGAGAAAATTAATCGAAAAATTAAGTTTCTGCTAATTTAATTAGAAAACACAAGATTTGGTTAATGATTGTTCCAATGGTTTAATGGTAAAATTGTACGTTAAATATAAAATCGATTCGATTTTTTGTTAGTTAAAAAAAATTATAATTGCATTACAATAATTGGATTAAAATTTTAAATTGTGAGCTTCAGAGTAGTAATTTGTATTCTTTAGTCAATTCATAACTTTCGGTCAAGTATAAAATAAGTATACTTTCAATTTTTCATTCAGTCGCTTCACAGAATTTAAATATTTTTATATGCATTTCATCAATAACAGGAAAAAAAAATCTAAGCAGCATAATTATAAATTATGTATATAAATTAAACTTTTAAAGCACACATGCAGAAAATGTTAAAAACATTCCTAAATAGGAAAGTTCATCAGGTTTGAGATGTTAAATCTCTGTGTACATCATAAATCTTCTTTATTTTCCACACTATTTGTCACAACTTGCAAGTTACCATAATTTCGGCTGGCGACTATATTTCAGAAAGATATCGCCAAAATTAAGTATTTGTAGCCAAGTAAAATTCGTTTTACAAAACGATGGTGGTGCCATCTGTTTGAGATAGTCCTAACTACACCAAAAATAATTCAGAATGAACTTAAAATTTAAAAAAGTTCATTAATAAAAACATAAAACTTAATTCTGGCTACACCAGTCAAAAGAGGGAAGCATGCTTTCTTATATACTATTTAATTCAACTCGAAAAAATCAATTTTTTTCTATTAAAATGTGCTTCGCGTTTTCACTTCCTATACTTTAACATAGAAAACTCCAATTTCATTTTGCAAAAATGCTGAAAACTGCGTATTTTTTTCAAAAATCAAAATTAAAAGAACACTATCCTCTAAACAATAATTTTTTTATGCCCATATAAATTTTTATTATTATTGGAGCTTTTTCCTACCGGCAAATGTGCTTCCCGTTTGATCCCTATCCTTAAACATTGACCGAAAACAGCCTTAAAGAAATTGAACAGTTTAAGCTCTCTTGCGGAAGGCAATATTTATGCTTCTGGGGCTTTTTGATGCATACTGGTATGTTTAATTTTGTTTTTTGTAAATTTTTAACTTTAACTTCATTTTTCTCAAAATGAAAAATTTTGACTTCCGCGCAGGATTTTTCAAAACTATTTATCATATCAATATGAAATTTCATACACATGTTCAAAATAAGGTCCTTTATAACTTATACAACAAATTTCAAACAAGTTTTAATGGAATTTTTTTATTTGAAATTTAATTCAATTTTTTCAAAAATTTTTAAAAATTTCTTCATAATTGTATTTTAAAAATATTTTTTTTCTCTAAATGTTTTAAAAGTGTGTATAAGTTTAAAAGGGAACATATTTATACCAAATAAAATTAATTTTGTAAATTTTAATCAATTTTGTACTTTAGAATCCTGCGCGGTGTAAAATACTAATTTTCATATTTTTGAAAAATTGCCAAATTTTTATTTCCTTATTACTTTTTAATTTTTTATTCAAATTTTCTGAAATTATGAGAAAGAATACATGTATATGGGATACTCATGTGGTAAAAATTTCAAATTATTGTTTTGTTATATTGCTAAGTTACATTGTTTTAAAAAATGATGTTTTTTCGAGTTCACGAATGACCTTTAAGGGTCCTGAGACCCCTTAAAGTTTAGATTTTTGTCTTTGGGATGTGAATAAAAATGAAAGTAAATGTTATCATAACTTTGCTTTTTTTTAAAGTTAGAGCTTTCAAAATTTGTGAGAATATAAAAATATGCACTATCTGGCCAAAAGTATCCGGACACTTCTTAAAATTGATTCTGGCGAGTGACGCAATTTGATACGTAATTGAAAGCTATAAAAGTGTTGGTAGTGGTTTGTCAGATTGTATTTATGCGTTTGTGAGGCAATCAGTAGGTCAAAGGAGCTTAGTGAGTTTGATCGTGGCAATATAGTGGGATGCCACCTTTGTGGGAAATCAGTTCGTGAGATTGCGGACATTCTACAGAAGCCTAAATCCACTGTGAGTGATGTAATTGTGAAGTGGAAACGTAAAGGTAGTAAAATGGCAGAAAAACGAACCGGTAGGCCAGAAATACTTGGTGAACACAGCCGCAGAACTCTGAAAAGGGTAGTGAAACAAAATCGCAAGTCCTCGTTGGTGTAAATTTCTCAGGAGTTCCAAAAAGTTCATCAGAAATTAGTGTTAGCAGCAGGACTGCAACTTGGGATTCCATAGTCGTGCAGCCGCTCACAGTCCAAACATCACTCCACAGAATGCGAAGCATCGATTGCAGTGGTGTAGAGCTCACCGTCATTGGACTGTGGACATGTGGAAAACTGTTCTTTGGAGTGGTGAATCTCGTTTTACAGTCTAGCAGTCGGATGGACGCGTCTAGGTTTGGCGGATGCCCGGCTAACGTTTCTTTAGTGACTGCATTGAGCCGACTTTTAAGTTTGGTGGTGGAAGCATAATGGTGTGGGGGTGTTTCTCGTGGTTTGGCCTGCATCCGTTAGTGCCTGTGATTGGAAACATGAACTCTGAGATGTATGTGGACATTCTGGACAATGCTGCACTCCCAACTCTATGGTAATATTTCGGGGAAGGCCCATTTCTCTTCTAGCAGAATAACTACTCCATTCACACATCGAGGCTTGCACAGACGTAGTTTGACGAAATGGGTGTTCAAAAACTTGACTGGCCTTCTCAGAGCCCCGATCTAAATCCCATAGAACACCTTTGGAACGAAATAGAGCGCAGATTACGCGTAGCCAGCCAAATCGACCATCCTCACTGCAAGCACTCACTTCAGCTTCGATGGACGCCTGGAAGGCAATTCCTATGGTCACCTATCAAAAATTGGTGGAATGTCTTCCCAAACGTGAGCAGGCTGTCATCCATGCAAAAGGGGGACCAACATCATATTAATATGTGCCTCAGGGCGCTCTAAGTTCGTACCACTGGGTGTTCGGATACTTTTGGCCAGATAGTGTATATAATGAATAATTTAGGCTGAAAAAATTAGGTTTGATTTTTTTTTAAACTGATTTCTTTCAATTGAATCATACTGTGTTACCTTAAACCAGTGGTTCTTTAACTTTAAATATTTGCGACCGAATTTTCAATCAAAATTTTCATCCCCCCCCCACCCATACATTAACAAATTGAATACAATAATAAAGTATTTCGACGCTAAAGCTCCAATGGGACCTTAATTATAAACCATACAAATAAGTATGTAATTTTGCGTATATGTTACTTTTAAGTAATAGATATCTTAATTAAGTTACTTTAAAGTATTAAGTTAAGAATTATGAGTTAATTTTTCTCTTTAATTTTAAAATTGGAAAAAAATTACAATAAATAAGGCTTTTTTTTTTTTTTTTTTTTTTTTTTGTAATGTCAGAAATTATATATATATTTTTTTTCTTTTCAGTAAATTAATAGTTTTTAAAATAATCTTCTATTTTTGACTTTTTGATATGCTTGTCCCCCCCCTCTCCATGTAGGGTTATAAAAACCCCTAGGGGGTGCCCAACAGTTTGATAATCGCTGTTTTAACTAATTCATATGAAAAAGAGTAATCCAAAAAGGGATTGATTACATTCTGAAGATACACAGCTGGTTATAAGAATTACAAATGTAACATATCAGATGATTAATGATACTAAAACTAATATGTTCGGTGTAATTATACAATCATTTCTTTCATGTAATACCATTGTGTTTTTACCTTGCAACAGCTCATTTATTTCTACACAAACATCTTTTAATAACCATATAACTTCATACACATTCGTAATTTCATTTTCTGTTTCCCTGTGTATTTTCACCCCCATTTATACCTCATGAACCCCAAAACTATTTTCTTTGCTGACTTGGACCCCTTGCAGGTCGTCATAGCCCCCTGGGGGTCTAAAGTGGCGCGCTTTATCAGGTATGACAGAACCCGTGACCTTTGGGTCCGAATCCAGTAACTTAACCACTAGACCAAAATGGTGCGGAGGTTGTTACTGGCTTTTTATAGATTACATCGCTACACACTCCCCTACCAGAGAGCTGGTTAGGCGAACGAACGATATATTTGTTAATGGGAACGATCAGTTTCTTGTGTGTTGGATGAGTTGCGTTATGTTAATCTGACGCTTTTTTTCCCTTGTTTGCTCTCTTGCGTCATGTTTATCTGACGAAATTTTTTTTCTTTGGTTGCTCTCTCTCTCTTTTTTGCGGGTAGATGGCGCCATGACAGATCAGTTGAGGTTTCGCTTCTCTTAGTTAAGCTAGGGTCACCAAATGAAGTGGTGCACTCATCCGGTAGGACAGAACCCGGGACCTTTGGGTCCGAAGCCAAGTAACTTAACTACTACACCAAAAGGATCACTATGGTGCGGAGGTTGTTACTGGCTTTTTATAGATTATATCGCTACAGATCTATATAGACCACTTTGGGAATCACTGATCTACTGCAATGAATTCTTCCAATAATACAATAGAAGGGTCCAATTCAACCGGTTGTTTTCCGCATTTTATTCGTTCACAGAAGGGAATCAATTTCATGTAAATCGATTTTTATTTTGTGTGAAAAGAAAAAGAATGCGTGCAAATGAATGGTATTTTGTAGGGACCGTTGTATTATTTCGTGTTAAATGATATTTCACCTTAAAAGTTTTCGTGTTAAACGTATTTTACTGTATTTGAAATGGGATGCAAGAATATGGAATTTTTGTTCATTACAGTTAATTTTGCCCTTATAAGTATACCGTATTGTATTTAATTGTGAATGCAGTTTATATTTATTCATATAATACTATATAATAATATGCAAATAGAGTTTATTGTTAAAAATTTAAAGAAAAAAATACCCCAAAAAAAGGAGTCATGCACGAGAGTCTATAAATAAATATTCGTAGACTTAAAAGCATCGAACCCATCCCCCATGACAGCCAATAGGAGTCTATGTTCACGCTACCACCGACCAATCAGAGAGCAAGATCTAAGCTCTCACCCATGCTAAAAAAAATTTTCATCTCTACAGCAGTCGGATGAAAAATCATGCCACGCCTCCCGGATGCCTTCGTGAGCCATGATTCCTGTTAAGCAGAAAGAAAAACCCCACCATCGCCATGCCCAACATCAAAGTCAACAAGGATAGAGGACTGAGGACTGTTTCACGGTTCAGATGCCCACATTACAACACACATTCAAAAGCATCGAATAAAGTTAAATCGCAAGGTTACTTATGAAATCCTCATTTTTTTACAAAGTTTTATAAAGAAGACTATTTTTTTCATTAACCTGTAACGACAATTAGTGAGAGAGTAAAAAAAAAACAACGAAAGAAAATGTCATCAAAAAGTGTATTCAATGCTCTTTAATGACTTTAACTTAGTCAATTAGGTTAGATTATTTATTCTACTTCTTTAATTGAGCTTGTAACTTTTCAAGAGTGAGTAAAATGGATAAATAATGAAAAACATTTGCATGTTGTTCTTATGCAATTTTTGAGGAAAAATGCTCCTTGCATTAAAGTTACGCATCATTGAGGATTTTTAAATAAGTCCTTGCTGAAATTATGAAGCCCTAAGAGCTCTGCAATTAGTTTTTAGTTGTATGCAGATATATAATGGACGAAGTTTTTTTACACTGGACAGTAAAATTGTTAATAATCATTTTTAAAAAAAGTTCTAACTTTTAATAATAGAGTAATTTTTGAAATTAATATTACTATATTTTTTAAATACAATAATTATATTTTCAGTTATCGACAGACCGTCAGTATGATTATTCCTTTTTATGAATTACATTTACTCAAATCAGTTTAAATCTTAGTTGAATGTCTATATTTGCTTACGATTAGGCTTAACTATCTTCATCGATTTTAGAGCTTTAACTAAGTTTTATGTTCCAACCAATAGAGAACGAGTTTTCCAGAGTTCATGGTTTATAGTTACATTGCAATCAGTAGGTTTCTGACTGTTCTAATTTCATAAAAAAGAAACAAGCCTCATCTTTAAAGGACAATGCAAACTTTGTCAAAATTCACAATATTAGTATGATTTACAAATGGCTAATAAGAGTTATAGGTACTTTTTTTTATATAAACCCCGTGCACCACGCAATGTATAACACGGGGGTGTACAACACAGACAGAAGAGAAAGGATTACAACACAAACATCCATGCCTTCTCCGGGATTCGAACCCCCTACGGCACCGCAGTCAGCTTCACTGACCACTGTACTGGATGGGCGGCGTTATAGGTACTTGGGTACGTATTTTAACGTCGACCAATTTCGCTAAGCCAAATGATGTTACCAATTCAAAATACTTCGCCAAATGCTGTTACAGTTATTATTGGATTCGAGCATGCGTCGAAATGGGTATTCACTATTGGCTGTATATCTTAGCATTTGGCAACGACTTTTGATTTTTAAAAACTGGTCGTAGATATATGTATGTACCACATTGTAGTATAAAATAAGACAGCACAAATATGAAAATCAATTAACTTGGGTTTAAATTAGTAATTAAAATCTACTATAACGCACATTTGAATAAAATGTATTTCTTGTAATATATGTTGTTAAATATTCACAATAGAAAAATCTTATTTCCAGATATTAACAAAAAGTCAGTAAAACACATTTCTTTTATATCAATTGAACATTGTTTTCATGCGTACCAATTTTGTTACCCTTTTTATGCGGATATCCCCGTTTGAAATTATCAAAACTCTTTTCAATAACTAGTGATTTCGTTTAGTCTTTTCAAAAGTAAATAAATATTCTTCCTGTAACATCAGAATAATTTAAGTATTCATACGAAATTCAACATAGAACGAAGATCAAGTAACCGTCTTTTTCTCTAACATCTGATCAGGAAAAATCTTTTCTCTTAAAATTGACAAGGTATCTCAGGAGAACATGATTTCTACTGAAAAAAAATTGAGCTACTTTTCTGTTGTAAAATCTTGCAATTCAAAGGCATGTTCCAGATAAAAATATGATATTTGTTATTCAAATATAAAGTTTTTATATTCAAATGTAGAATTGATATTTGTGAATGCAAAATTATTAAAAAAGAAATTTAGTAAACTTCAATTTAAATAAATTTGCAGCCCCGAACAAAGAAGAAAATGAAGAATAAAAAAATTCTATTTCTAACTTATTATTTTACTACCATTACTACCAATCGGTAACTTAAATGCAAAATGAATTGAGATTTCAATAATAATGTGATTTGATGCTTACCCTCAATAATGTTATATATTAAATATAAATTCATATGTTAACATTTGATATCGATTGATTCTAAATTTATTTTTTAGCAGTAAAATCAAATTGAAAAATAATTAACAATCCAACTAATTTTTTTGCTTATTTTAAAAATTATGTTTACATAAAATCTTACTAAAAAAAGTAAAAACTAATATTAATTAAAAACTAGTTTTTCTTATTAACAACAAAACTATCCTTGTGTCCAAAATTCAAGCAACTTTTCAGATTTGGTCGTAATTCAAAAATTACATGAAATTCTCGCTTAAGTGCACGATGTAACACTTAAAGGTTGATGAAAGCATAGTAGCCAAAAATGAATTGCACGCACACATTATGGAACAAATCAGAGAAAGTCATTATTGACAAAATGATTTTTTCTTCAATGGGGCTGCGCATTGGTATTTTAAACCTTTGCAGACCTAGCACTTTGCACTTTTTAGCGCTGCACCATATAGGCGATACCAATTACAGGAAGCAATTTTGATACCCAGTTTTCTCCACAGAGGGAGGCAATTGAGCTCTTGTTGATGCGAACTTTGTACTAGGATTTAATTTTGCCGAGAGCATCCAAGCCAAACAGACACTCTAAGGATCTTTCACATGCCGTATAATCATACAACATGGCCACTGTCAATTTTCTGCTTCAAGAAAATCCACCGACTTGGGCCGAGGTCGAACTCGCAACCTTGGGTGTAGAAGGTCAGTGACAAACCAACCATGCCACTCAGCCGGCACAAAATGATTTTAGTAAGAAATATTATCTGGCTATGAGGAAGAGCAGAAAACGAATTCCCTTAGTGAGGAACATAATCTTCCATAATTACATTGTTTGTAAGACACCATCTGCTCATACTTAATATCAGATTATCCAGCTATTCTTGAGGTAAGAGTTTCCAATCTGTAAGGAGCATCTGTTCAAGCTGTATAGTGTTTTTCGTAGGATTCGATTTGCTTCTAGGCATGGAACCAAAACATTCCACATATGTCCTATGGCAGCAGTTTTTAAACTTTCGATCACCACGGCCCCTCTTTATGTATCAGGGTGACATCGAAGTTTCCCCAAATTTTAAACATCCCTCCTCGACTTAATATTATTGATTAATATATATATATATATATATATATATATAAGCTCTGGTAGAGTTTACTCATTGGAAACTTTTTGGTAATCTAATCTAGTAGGGCATATCTTTCAATTTTTCCACGAGGCCTTTCAGAGTCTGTAAAAGAAGGAAATCTCAACGTTACATGAGAGACTCCATGGACCTTTAGAAAGTCGCTGCGGATCTCCGGGGTCCTCGGACCACAGTTACTCAGCATCAGAAGTCCTGAATAGACATGCATTGCCATCCACCAATAAATAAATAAAATTTCTATACCAATGGCATCTCGGAACAAACGCACTTGTGAGAGGATATTTTAATTGCAGTAAGGATCTCCGGTAACCGCAGTCGAAAATATGTATCGTCGTTAGTCCTTTACACGTAATGTCTCGTTATATAAGTACTCCAAGACTACCCTAATGGTCTCTTTCCCAGATGTTAGGGGAACAAAACGTGTCCCTAACTCGATCCACATAATTTGGAACTAATAACCACTGCTCAGATTGAAATGACTCTCATCAGTAAGTAGTACTTGAATCATGATATGTCAAATGTTTGTGTTCTTAACACAAGTGTAAACAGTGCTGCCGATAGGCTGCTGTTCGTGGTATGCAGCGGTTAGTACGACGAGTGAATAGGACGTCTTTATATAGAAATCTGACCACAATAATCTGTGTTATCTGTCTTTTGGTTGCCAAAAACTCAGCTGCTGAGCGATGTTGTCTAGGGTTAACAGCCCCGGGATTCCGGGATTTAATTTTTGTCTGAATTATATTTTGAAATTTTTTTTTCAAAGTATTGGGAATCTGGTATTACATTTAATGTATCTTATTTACTTTTCTTACTTTTAATTTTAGTTTTCTTACGTATTGAACCTTGAAGGATTCGAGGCGGGTGTGTATGTTAAACCGTGAAATTTCATATGTTTTCTCTTATTTTCATCTGTAACTTTCTCCCCAACGCAAGTGGGGTCAGAAAACGGACATTTCTCCCCCCCCCCCAGGATGTTGAATTTTTGGAAGATATCTAGTAAGGTTTTCAGCCCCGGGATCCCGAAATTCCAAAACCACTGGATCAGGGTACTTTTTCTAATCCGGAAATCTCGGGATTAAAATAACTAATTCCTGGATTTAATTTTTGTCTGAATTATATTTAAAAAAAATTTCTCATAAAAATTTTCTAAGAATTTAATTTTTTAAAAATTTAAATTTTGTTTATGAAATATGTGCGTAGTATTTTTTTGCGCCATTATAATATATAAAAAATGTATATGTTAAAAAATATATGAACAGTATGGGAGAACGTCGCAAAGATCTAAGTGGCTCACTGCAATGCTTACACAATAATATAAGCAACATCACAAGAATAGATTTTTCACAGTTCCTTCTTCAATTAAATGCCGTTAATTAATGTGGACCTGCTTGGAAGACTTAAGACACTTCAAATCCCATTTCATTACTAACAGCTCATACAACCGGATCTTCAATTTGAAATGAGGTAACACTTGAAATTGATTCACATTCTGATTCAATAACTGGATCAATTTATATACAAAAACCATTAAGTGTAGCACAAGAACTAAATAAAATTGTCATAGAGGTATATGCACTAATGCAGTCTATTGGATTTGAGACACTGTCATAAAAAATTCAAAAAGAAATGTTTCTTTTTTGAAAATGGAGGAAGACGTGGTGACTACCTGAAGAGAAACATACTTCTATTTAATAATACCTACTAGTAAAGAATTCGAACGTGCATTTTCTACGGCAGGACAATTTGTAACAGAAATAAAAAGCCGTTCCAATGATAAAACTCTGGATGAGCTGTGTTTTTATAAGCTTATTTACAAAAAAACAAGAAATGAAGAAATGCTTGTTTTTAATTTCATTATGTACTATTTTTATTTGTTTTTGTGATGAATTAATTTTTTATTTGTTTTATTAAAATAATATTAAATTGTTTTTGTGATGAATTAATTTTTTATTTGTTTTATTAAAATAATATTAAATCACTTTTTAATTATATTTTCAGTTTTATTATGCAATTTCAACTATGCTAATATGTAAGTACTTTTAATAAATAGTCCAATCCTAAACCCGGGATTTGGATAATGTAATCCCGAAATCAAGGGATTGAAAATATGACACGGGATTGCCTACCCTAATGTTGTCCGATGTCTCGTTGCGGTCTGTTTTCACCTGCAGAACTATACACCGGTCTTCATTTGCCATTGCTTTTTTCGAGCGACTACTGCCTACTTTTCTTACAGCTGTTATTTCAAAGGCTTTCTAAGCTCTTGAAACTGCACTTTTGTCAATTTCAAACTCTCGTTCAACACTCGTCAAACTACGAGTATGTCTCTCTTCAAGTTGGTCGGTGTCAAGTGTAAATGTATCATGGTGCTTTCTTGTATCCATTAAAGTTCTATTTCACTTTCACTTACAGAGAATATCTGAAATGCATCCTTCCTCTTTTTTTTAAACTGTCCCTGACCGAGCGAGCGCATTTTTCGCGTTTGAGTGCTATGACGTCCCCTCTGATATCGCAGTGCTGAAGTTCGCATATGCATAATTTTTTCACTGATCTGTCTTTTCTCTATAATATAGAGCCAACAATCTTTGTTCCAGAAGAGAAATGACGAAATGGAAACCATGCGGAAGGCTTCTTATGAACTTTCTTTGCTGTTAGCCCGCAAGAAAAAACCATATTCTCTGACGGAGAGGAAAAGATAAAAAGTAGCCTTTTAATTTCCCCCCAAAATGTCGGTGATCTAGATGTCAAAAATATGGTTGATAAAATAGCTTTGACTAGAAATACTGTCATGCGTCGTATATATGACATGGGCCAGGATTTTGGAACGCAAATTGTCTCTGGACTTCAAAATTGCAAACATTTTTCATTAACTTTGGATGAAAACTGTGATATCACAGACAATGCGCAGTTAAGCATCTTTGTGCGTTACACGAACAAAAATTTTGATACTGTGGAAGAACTTCTTGATTTGCGCCAACACTAGTTTTTCTTCAGTTGAACACATTTTTAAAGAACTTAAAGATGTAATTGAAGTTAACAAAGTAGAATGGACAAAATTAGACAGTTTGCTCAGGTGGAGCGCCTTGCATGGTTGGCAGAATAAAAGGTTTTGTTGCATTGCTTGAAAATTATTTATGAAAAAAAGTTTTCAAGTATCACTATATTATTCATCAAAAAGCTCTTTGTGTCAAGGACTTAAGCTTGTCTTTCGTTGTTGACCCCGTGGTGCGCTGTATCTATACAATACGAGTTCGTGCACTGAATCGACGAAGATTTCGTAAACTTTTCCCCGAAGAAACGGAAGAAAATGGCGTTACTCCTTCATTGTAGTATGCGATGGCTTTCCAAAGGAAGTTCACTTCGAGATATTGAAGTTTGAGGGAACGTGTGTTTTAGAATATCTGGAAGAAAACGATGAACTGCCTAGTGCATGCTCGCTCCTCGGGAGTGAAAATTGGCTGTGGGATTTAGCTTTTCTTACCAATATAATGGAACATTTAAACAATTTAAATTTAAGGCTACAGGGGAAAAATTGTATTTTTCCTATCCTAGTTGGTCGTATATCTTCTTTTGTGAACAAAATTTTGCTTTTTTGTCAGGATTTTGGAGAGAAAAAATTATTTCATTTCCCATTCATGCAGTCTCATTCATTATCTATCAAAGTTAATAATGTTCCGAGCTATGATGGATTTAAAAATTTAATATCCATTTTGCAGTATTCTTTTAGTGCTAGGTTTGATGATTTTAAAGATAGAAAAAATACTTAACTTCCACTAATCCTTTTTCGATTTCTTTTCAAGACATTAAGTGTTACCCATCTCAGGTACAAATTGAAATTATTGACCTACAGCACCGTATTACTCTGAAAAGCAAATATAAGGAAATTATTTTAACCGCAAATGAACCGAATTACATCGAATTTTGGATATTTGTGCCATCAAGCAATTTTCCAAATTTACGTGATTTAGCAGTCAGATATGATTTTAGGTTTGTATCAACATATGTTTGTGAAGAAATGTTTTCTGTTATGAACGTAATTAAATCAAAATGATTGACTGATATGAACCTAAAACACCTAATTTTGTTAGCATCTTCGCGAACTATAATCCAAATATTGAAGATTTAGTAAAAAAACAACAAATTCAAAAACCACCTTAAGAAAGAACTGACTGCTTAATAATTTAAAAATAAATGCTTTAAGTTGCTTATTTTTATTTTGTACCTAAGCTAACTAATTGATCCTGTAAAAACTTAACAATAAAATATAAGTTTCTATTTTTGTTTTATTTGTTATACCATTTTTTTTTCACATTTTTCTATATAGAACTTGCATTTAAAAATATGTTTTTGGTGTAAATAACCCATAATAAACATATAAGTAACATTTTTTTCACTTTTGTATATTTGTTAGTTTGGTGGAAAAGTTGGAAGTGTGGCAGGCGTAATTTTTTTTTTTTTATCACATTGTGGCACGCTTCCCAAAATGGTTGGCTCTATACGGATCTGAAAGCGCAATTTTCTACAATTTTATGGTTATATGTTAGAAAATGTATCTGATTGTTATTTGCACTGTGTTTAGTTTGCATTAATATTGAGTGACATATATGCCTTATTTCATTTTGAAGTTTTCGAATTGGTTATCCCACCTTTTTAATGTGCTAGCTTTTTTCTTTTTTTCAAATATAGAAAAGCTTCACTAAAATAAATTGAAAATTGAAAAAAAAAATTATGCTTGAAATTAAGCCTATAAAAATTCTGATAGCATTTCTATTAAGAGATTTTTCAAGGAACATCTTTTAAAAATAATAGAATCACGACAAAAAGCCTTTTTTTTCCTGGGATAAATATATTTGAAGTAGGACATTTAATCTTTTTGTTTCGTTCTGCTTTAAATGTCTTCAATTCTCTGGTAATTGCATAATATTTTTGAAGTGAAAACTTCTTTAGTGACGTTGGGCACTTTTTGGTAGGAGAAAATCTTATGGGTTCGCATCACCGACATGCTCTGACTGGCGCACGCGCAGTGTGCTGTTCGCCTTAGACACTTTTTGGATGGGTGAAATCTCGTGCGTTCGCTTCACCGACATGCTTATAGCAGTATATCTGTAGCTATACAGCTGAAGTATAGTGCTGTGTATATCTTATAAATGAAATTGAATGGGTTTAGTGAAAACTTCAGTGTGCATTGTTGAAAGTGTTTTTGTATGATTATTATTTGAATCGTTTAATTGAAGAATCGTTTCCAGTACAATAGTGAGTACTAAATAAATATACTAATATTTTCAAGATAAAAATAAATAACAGAAAATTATTTTAAATACTCGTATTTATTTTGGCGTTTAAAAGTTTTATATTATTTAAAATTATTTTAAATCTTCGTATTTATGCTGGCGTTTAAAAATTTTGTATTATTTATTTTCTAATATTTAACCTCTGCAATGCATCACACAATCCGGATTAGTATTTCACAATGGCTTAGACGTTTTCTTACTACCGTGGTAAAACAGACTTCTAGTTGTTCAATCATATTTTTATCGTGGATTTTGAAATTAAAAATTTTATAAAATCTAATAATAATTCAAGATCAATGTGTTGAAGTTTAAAATATGGTTATCAATGCAAAATTATAGTTTATTACCTTTTATCATTAAAATCTTTAGTTTAAAATAATGAAAACGGCTCGAACTTTAATTATATATTTTATTTTATTTAAAAATTTAATATTTAGAAATCATTATTTATTAACTTAAATTGTCAAAAATAAAAAAAAGCTTTGCCATTTTTTTGCAAAATGATTATCTAAAGGTTCTGAAATACTCCAAAAAGATTTAGCGAAAAATATGATAATGTACCGAAGATTTTAAGTGGAGACTTCAATATTAACTTTGCAGATGATAAAAATCTACCACTAATTGAGTTTGTAAATAAAACATTTAATTTAAATATCTTTAATTTTCATTACATTAGTCGATGCGATTTTTACGCCATAGATAAATTTGAATCGAACATTTTCCTTTCTTACTTTAGTTGCCATAAGCCCATTGTACTTTTTGGAACAAAATGAAATAATTGAAAGTACAAAAAGTCTAAGTATTGTTCAAATTAATGATGACAATGATGCAAATAATTAAAATAATGTTAAAAATCAAGTACATTGAAATTTAAGTAAATACAAATACAATCCATAAATAATGTGATTGTATTTTAATTGTTATTTCAATTGATTATTGTATTTATATTTTGTCATGATCTTGTACAGCCCGTAATATATTTGAATAATAAAAAACCATATAAACATGCATATAATTGTTGCTCGGAGTGTCAACAGATGGGAAAACCAGATTGATGTTGATAATTTTAATTCAAACATTATGAAATTTCATATTTTAATACTAAAAGTTCTAAGTTTTCACTTCTATCGGCAGTCTTTACAATTGCCAATATTTTTTTCTAATCTCACTATATAAAATAGACTATTTTATAGAAAAATTCATTTATATATCATGTCATAACATCTTGTAACATTTGAAATTAATTACATAATCTCATTTTTTATGGCTGAATCACTCTAAATTATCTTTTCGAATTCCTAAGATAATAATTTAAATACAGTCTTCTTAATTCTAAAGATGCACCATGGTAAACTATTTTAGCAGATATCAATTTGATATTTTTAAAAAATTTTCAAAAACATTTAAAGCTTGAAACATTTTGCAACTTTATTAGAAATTGAGCCGTAATATATATCCTTCCAAATTTTTGTAATTTCTGTGTTTTTATCCTTCTTTTCATAGTAATTAATTTTAATAAAATATTATGCTATTTGTTGTAAACTGAAGCGAAATAAAAGTGCCGCTAGGCGGCGTTGTTTGTGACGTCAGTCTGCGAGCTGACGAATAGATTCAGAACTGGTTGTGCTCTCGGCGGTAGCCGAACGTTTAACTTTTATGTATCATAATGTGCCGTCCTCAGTAAAATAAACGAAAGATTTTCTTAAAAGACGTCTAGTCTTATTTTGACCAAAGTTACTCAGCATCTGGTAGATGCACCCTGCAATTGAATTTCTAGAATCCAGTTCGACTTTGCTTTCGAATACTATTTTTTTAAAAAAATGTAGTAATTTCGATATTTTTATTGATGAAATTAATAAGCGGAATATTGTAAGGAAAATACCTTGACGGAACTACCGGTAAAAGCAGACATGAATATGAAATGTGTTTTATTTTATCATATACATAGTTTTTTTACATCACAGAAAAACTCAATCAAGCTTATAAGAAAAGTGAGAAAGGAATATAACTTTAAAATTCATAACTAAGATATGTGAATCTATTTTTATATGTCTATGTTAAAATGTATATATTTATTTTTATGTTTATATGTACAACCTGTGGCCGGAAAGTTCAATGAATGAGCCTGTAGAGGTCGCTGCTGTACTAGTAGAATAACGCACCGCGCATGGTGAAGGTCAATATCTGTATGAACATGTTTGTAATTGGCAAGGTTCCAAGTGCGTTTTAGCGAAAAGCCCTATAGATGGCGCTCCCACTTTCGCTGTATGTGTAAAATGTTTTTGTTTGGCTTCCGAGGCAGTTTTGCCTTTGATAAAAGACCTTTTCCAAAAAACATCTAAATAGGATACATAAATATTCGAAAAATGTAATATACTCAGTTGAAAGAATTTTTTTAGTGATTTGGAATCAAAAAGAACAAAAATATGCCTGCTAAAATTCCTGGGAAAATATCTGGCAATCCTTTTTCGGCTATCACAAATGGAAAAGGAGGTATAATGTTTGGGGGTGCATTAGAAGCCTTTCGGCTAGAAATCTGGAATTTATTGAATCAGCAGTGTACAAAATTGATTACTTTCTTATTGAAATAAAATATCTGAAAGAGTGCCGAGAAATTTGAGGTGAGTGATGATTTTTACTTTCAGCGGCACTAAGGTACCAAGCAAATGGCTCCCATTGTGAAGCCGTGGTTGTTCTGACATGTCCCAAACCAATCCCGTAGGTCATCCTAGTCCCCAAACCTAAGCACAATACAGTATTTATGGGATTTACTCGAGTGAATAACCAGGGATAACGTAATAACATCCAAGGAAATGCTCAAATCTGTCATAGTAGAAGAATGGAACAAAATATTCACAGATGAGACAACTAAGATAGTTAAATCCCTGCCAAATATGAGAGAGTTATAGAAAGAACGGAACAGCTTAAAAAGTATAAACTTTTATTTACAATGCATTATTGTAAAGATTTTTCCACTGTACGCAGACTTTTGACGCACACGATTTGTGTCGTTCTGAAGTAAAAATATTTATATTATTTTATGTAATATTCAAATGATTCTTGCTTATACTATTTGAATTAACGACGTTATATGAATCAATACTAAATAGTATTGAATCAGAAAAAATTCATTCAATTAGCGATTTTTGCATAAATATGAAAGATGATTGCCGGTACGCAGACTTTCGGAGGCAAGTGTATGGTGCATCGGGCAGGGAAATAGTGTTGATATAGAATAGTGTTTAATGCAGTGATTAGTTTCGTTAGAATGCCGTTGTGTGGATTAGTGCGCGTTCGGAATACCCTTGTCTTTGTGGATTACCTAGTATTTTAGTGATGATGTTCTTCAAACGGGTGAGTATCTTTTAATTTCATAATGTATTAGATCGTATAAGAAAAAAAGGGCGGCATTTAAATCATCAACGACTAAGTTGTTGAAAAGAATAGAAGAAAGTAAGGATTCAGTTGATAGTTCTGAATTAGATGATTTATTAAATTTATCACAAAGTAAAATTGATAACGTTAAAATCCTTGATGATCAGATTGTTGATTTAATTGATGTGAATGACATTGAAACTGAAATAGAAAGAAGTGAAGAATATTATGAAAAGTTAATTACAAATAGATGCATGCTTCAAAGAAAAATGAACGATTTAAGTTTAGGTAATCAAAATGCCCAAAATCCCTTTCAACAAAATCAAATTTAGTTTCAATCGCAATCATTTTCAGATCCCACCCCAGCCATTAAGTTACCTCGTTTAAGTTTGAATAAATTTTATGTAGATCCGTCGACATTTTTAGAGTTCTATGGACAGCTCGAAAATGCGATCCGTAAGAACAATAGCTTATCAAAAGTAGAAAAACTTATTTATTTGAAAAGTCTGGTATGTGGTGATGCTGCATCCGCGATAAAAGGTTTAGAACTAAAAGATAAATATTATAATTCAGCTCTGGAAGTTTTACATTCTCTCTACGGAAATAAGAATGTATTAATTCAAGTCCACCCAGATAATTATTAAATATCACACCTATTAAAACATCAAATGATTTAAATGCTCTTAGAACGATATATGATAAAATCGAAACTCAAATTAGAAATTTAGAATCCCTTTCGGTTGATACTAAAACCTATGCCAATCTTCAAACACCAATCATTATTAAATTATTACCACCGGATTTAGTTCTCGATTTTACCAGAAAAACTGTCGATGAAAATTGGTCTTTACAGGCCTTAGACTTTTTTTGAGAAAAGAATTACTTTGTAAGGAGCTTGCAAAATTAATTAATTCTGGAAGAAAAAATAGGCGAGAAAACTTAAATTATTACCGTGAAAATTCTTCCGCGACGGAGCTCTTGGCAAATAGCCAAACTATCGTCCAAGCAGTGTTAGAAATTCGAAAGGAGGCAAATGCATATGGTTTCAATCAGTCATCACCTAGGAGTAAACGCGGTGTTGCAGCAGGGAATGAAGGTCTGTGTATATTTCACAAAAGTAATGATCACTCTAGCGCAGTATTTCAGCTAGATTCACGTTCCAAACAAGATATAGTTTGAAGGGAAAGAAGGTGTTGGCTTTGTTTACATAAGTTGTGTAGGAAAAATAATTGCTCGAGTAACATTAAATGCGGCCATTGCAATTCAAGGTCGCACAACCAAGTATTCTGTTTTGACTATCGTAAATTCATTAACTTAGAAAAGAAAGAGGGATCAGAGAGATACAGTAGTAAGTAATGTCGTCCATAACAACTCGGAAATATATTTGCAGACAGCAGCGAGTCAATTTATTGGCAGGAAAGGAAGTAGTTTTGCTAGAAGAAGAATTTCGACGGTGGTAGTCAAAGAACGTTTTTAGAGTCGAAATTAGCGAGAGAATTAAATTTGCCTATTATTGGACAGGAAATGCTTAAAGTTCATACATTTCAATCTAAAAGGTCCACAAAACATGTTTATCCCAAAGTTAGGATTCGAGTAAAAAATTTGATTAGTAATAAAGAAATAGCAATTGAGGCATTGGAAACAAAACAGCTTTCTAGTGCATATATTAGTATCCCGGGTAAGGAAGTATGAGAAAGGTTTGAATGTCTGGGATTAGCATTAAACAGATGTTCCTGTGGCGTTAGATAAGGGTGCTTGTGAAATAGAATCGTTAGTTGGTTCAGATAATTATTGGAAATGAGAGGTTGGATGAATCTCTGGTGGCAGTGGAGACAATTTTTGGGTTCTGTATTCTGTCTCTGGGGATAAAGATAATGATGAAACATGGGTGAATTTAGTAGTGAGTAAGGAATCGGTATCTGATCAGTTGAACCAATTCTGGCAGTTAGAAAATTTAGGCATAGAAGTAGAAGAGGATATAAAGGACATTTCGGAAAACGAAATTTTGAAATCATTCGAGTCCTCTATTGAATACAGTGGTAATTGGTACAACCTTTGGAACCAGAAATGAAACATTTGTTGGATGACAATATGTCAGTGGCTTTAAATAGACATAGTAAATTAGTTAAAAGGTTTAATAGGGATAAATTGCTCTTTAAGGATTACAAGAAAATAATAGATGATTATATAAAAGAAAATATTATTGAATCTATGATTGAAACCCCTAAATTTCAAGGATCTCACCTCCCCTTTTTATCTTCCCCATACTTATGTTAAACGTTTAGATAAAACCACTACGAAAATTCGTATTGTATTTGACGGTTCTAGCCACGGAGAAAATCAATTATCACTTAATGATTGCTTAAACAGTGGTGTTAAATCAAATCCAGATTTATTAGAACTCATTTTAAAATTTAGAGAAGATCCCATAGCGGTATATGGCAGATCTTGAGAAGGCTTTCCTTCAGATAGAGCTACACGAGCAAGATAGAGATGTAGCACGATTTTTCTGGACAGAGTATCTTAATGATTATGACTCTAAAAACCTACAAGTTCATCGGTTAACCCGAGTTTTATTTGGCCTAACATCAAGTCCCTTTATGTTAGTTGCAACTATTAGATATCATCTCAAAAAATATAAAATAAATTTCCTGATACTGCAAAAATAGTAAAGAATTCCCTGTTTAAGATGACTTTATAAGTGGTCAGGAAAATGTAGATAAGGCGTTACAAACTTCATTGGAAAGTATAGAAATTTTTAAGGAAGCAGGAATGTCGCTTTGAAAATGGCATACAAATAGTAAAGAATTGGAGAGATTCTGGATAGGAAAAGTGCCTGTTGAGGAATTTGTCTTTCGGATCAGGAAATTGTCCCGTTGAAGTTCCTAGGAATTTTCTGGGATAAGAAGAAATTTTATTTTGATGTATCAAAATTGGTTGAATTCTTATAAAAAATTATTGTACTAAAAAAGAATTTTTTTCAGGCCGTTGCGCGAATATTTGACCCAGAAAGATTCCTAAGTCCTGTTGTCATAAGAATGAAAATTCTACTTCAAGATATTTGGACCTCAGGTATAGATTGGAATGAGGAATTACCTTGTAGCTTAAAATCCAAATGGACTGAATTATGTAGTGAAATTCCAGAATTAAAATATATATCCATTTCTAGGTATTATTTGTGGAATATGAAGAATGAGATTGAAAGTGTAGCACTTCACAGCTTCTCAGATAATTCAAAACGAGGTTATGGTTGTGTAATTTATTTACAGATAGTTTGTAAGAATGGCACTATAGGAACAAGTTTCGTCGCTTCGAAAAGTAGGGTGTCGCCTTTAAAAGCTGTGTCATTACCCCGGTTCGAGTTGTTAGGAGCATTATTAGCAGTTAGATTGGCTTCTAGGATTACTAAGATTTTTATGTATGAATCTGCTATTATTGGATTGATTCTACCATAGTTTACTGTTGGGTTACGAGCCGGCCAGATAGATTTAAGCCCTTTATTAAGAATAACGTTGAGGAAATCCAAAAACTATCTACCTCCAGTGATTGGAATCACTGCCAAGGAAAAGAAAATCCTGTAGACTTTCTCACTAGAGGTTTGTCCGTAAAAAACTTAAAGAAGTGTGATGCTTTGTGGAATGGGCCACATTGGCTCCACCAACCAGAAGAAAATTGGCCAAAAAGTGAAGTTGAAGGCGTCGAAGAAAGGAACTTGGAGTTGAGAAAGAAATCTGAAAAGACAATCCAAAATCACCTCATTTTAGATCCAAACGATCACGTGCTAAACTTAAAAAAGTACAGTATTTTGAATAAGGTGTTAAGAGTAATAGCCTGGATTTTACGATTTTTGACCAACAGCAGACGGAATAATATAAAGGACAGCTATCTTCAAGCAAATGAGATAGAATTAGCTGAGATTTAATGGATAAAGGAGACACAACGTGGATTTTATTCGTCGGAAATTTTAGCTCTTAAAAAGCAACAGCCAATAAGGCATGATTCAAAAATTAGAAGTTCAGTTCCCATTTTAGACTCCCAGCATATTTTAAGAATATCTACTAGATTAGAAGAAGCAGATTTAATGATAGGAGAAAAACAGCCCATTCTCTTACCAGCGAAATCTAAGTTTACTGAATTGCTTGTTATGATGGAACATATTACCGTATTTCATTCGAGTACTTCCGCAACCTTGATACAAATTTGAAGAAAATTTTGGATACCTAAAGCTCGACAACTAGTTAAAAGAATTATAAAAAACTTTGTCGTATGTCGTAAATATGCTACTAAACTAGCTGATCAAATGACAGCACTGCTACCTAGAGATAAAATTGTAGATCCCCCCCCCTCCTTTGAAATCACACGCATTGACTTTGCAGGACCGATTTTCGTGAAGGACGACAAAGAAAAAAAGTACATTGCATTGTTTGCTTGCTCAGTCACAAGAGCCGTGCACTTGGAACTCGTGTCTGCAATGTCAATAAAATGCTTCATACTTGCCTTACGGTGATTTTTCTCTAGAAGAGGAAATTATAAGGTGATTTACTCAGACAATTTTAGTACATTTAAAACAACTCAGAAGGATGTGAATCATCTTGCCAACATTTTAAAGGATAATGAGTTGCAAGGTTTTATTGCAAATAAAAGGGTTCAATGGAAGTTTATACCCGACAGAACCCCATGGGGGGAGGCTTTTACAAACGAATGGTGAAAACGGTTAAGGAGCCCTTGAGAAAAATCTTGGGAAGATCACTTCTTAGCTTTGAGGAGCTTACGACTTTATTGGCCGAAATCGAGAATATTGTCAACCTGCGTCCATTGACTTATGTGAGTGATGACAAAGACGATCCAGAATCATTAAAACCAGCTCCCTTTTTGTACTTTGGTCGAAATGACTTTGATTGTCCTATGCAATTTGCAGAGCTTTTTGATAAAACAATCTCCAAAGACACATTACGACGAAGAAAACTTTATCAAACTGTGCATTTGAGACAATTGGGGACTAGGTGGAAATAACAGTATCTCCTGCAACTGCGAACTGCTCACAAATTTAAAATCCCAAACTTCCGTGAAAATTTAAAGTCAAATGATGTTGTACTTGTGGAAGGTACAACCAAATCCAAACTGTTGTGGCAGTTGAGAAAAATTCAAGAAGTATTAATAGGACGTGACAACAATGTAACAGCATGCATTGTTAAAACATCATAAGCTCTTTTCCGAAGACCCATATAGATGCTGTATCCTTTGGAACATAATTATGCATAGAATTTAGTATTTTTATGTTAAATTGTAACATTATGTGTGTCAAATTTTAGTAATTTTCAATTTCAGTAGTATTTAATTTGAATTTATTGCATTTTATGATATTAAGCTGTTTTTCACGTTGAATTGAAAATTTATATATATTTTCAAGGATTATAAATTAATCATTGATTTGATATTCTTAAATAATTTGATAACTGTATTATTGTGTTATATTTCTATAATTAATATAGAATATGTAACTGCATTTTTAGCAATTTCATATTTGAGTTACAGCTAGTTGAAATTTGTAATTGATTCATTTTTATTTTGTGAATATAATTAGTAATTTGTTAACTGTATGTATATTTGATATTAAGGTTAGTGAATTATTTAATTTTAATGTCTAATTAGTGGCTGAACATTCTGTTCATCGGTAGAGAGTGTGGCGAAAAGAGATGGCGCTCCCACTTTCTCTGTATGTGTGAAATATGCTTTTATTTCGGTTCCGAGGCAGTTCTGCCCTACTTTTGCTAAATTGATGTTTGCTTCGCTTGCTAGTAGTTGATAGTATTTAGAATTAATAGGCAGAACTCACTAAACTTTTTAAATATGTATATATAGTGTCATTAAAAGCATAAAAACTATCTGGCTGGTCATGAATTTAGTTTAGTAGAATTTATTTGGAGTTAGAGCATTCTACCATTGAACAATACTTAGTAAGATGCGCTATTTGCGGTTATTCCTTGTTAGTTTTACGCCGAGCGCGAAAAGTTTATTGTAGATTGTCGTGGTGTACTAAATGGATCAGAGAATAAACATGTTGTTTTGTTTCAAACTAGGGAAATCGGCAAAAGAAACTCACGAAATGCTCAAAGAAGTATGAAAAGATGGAGCTATATATATATATATATATATATATATATATATATATATATATAACACATCAAAAAGTTTCATTTTGTTGTTGTTTAAGATGAAGAAAATATTCAAGGTAAAATGGCTGACCTTGTCAACGGAGGGCTGCCACGCCTTGATTAAAACCAAAGTCCATGAATAAAAAGCACTTTTGTGAACTTCCATAAATTTTTATTTACTGCAGCATACATAATAATATTACACGATTACTACGACATTAATTACACTAAACAAGTAACATTTCCATACATCTATATCAATTTTAGAAGCGATTGCGTAGTCTCAATATGTTTCTCCTACGCGTCCATTTTAATTCTGAATTCAATTAGTTCTTTTTAAAAAGATGGCGCTGCTTTCGCTTGTAAAGAGATAGGAGTTTGTGACAAAGAGTGTTTATGAATGGTTTAAGCGTTTCGGGGAAGGGTGGACCAGCCTGGAAAAGGCCCTTCCCCCTGAGACGACAGGCCAAAAACTACACGCACCCCCGAAAACATTGAAAGAGTTAAGCAGCTTGTGGAAAACGATCGTCGTGTGACAAAGTGAATGATTGCGGAGGAACTGGGAATCGGCACAAAAAGTGTTTGCCTCATACTCACTGAGGATTTAGGAAAACGAAAGCTCTGCTGCAGACTCGTATCCCATCGTTTAACACCTAAACAAATGGAAATGCGGCTTGACGCTTGTGGAGACCTCGTTGAAATGGCAGATGGAGACAGAAATTTCCTGAACATCGTCGCAGGCGAAGAGAGTTGGTGTCTGAAGTACGATCCTGAAAGCAAACGACAAAGATTGGAGTGGCGGAGTCCGTCGTCGCCTAAAAAGAACTAGTATTGGGTAAGGCCGCAAAAATCGCGCATAAAGACATTGCTCATCGCATTCTTCGTCTCTAAGGGTCTCATTTACAAAGAATTGCTCCCTGAGAGTAAGTACTACATTGAATGTGTGTTGTTTGCCTACGCTGAAATTCTGAAGCGTTTACTGCAACGGATCCGTCTCGTTCGCTTTGAGTACACCAAGCAAGGCTCTGGACTCTTCTCCACGATAATGGCCGACCACACACCGCCTTAGTTGTACGTCAGTTCCTGGCCACGAATGGACTTGTGACACTTGATCACCCCCTTATTCACCTGATTTGGCACCTGCTGACTTCTTACTCTTCTCCAGATTGAAGTCAGCCCTCAACGGAAAGAGATTTACGGACATCACTGAGATTTTTAAGCCGTGCTGAAAGCCATACCAAAAGAACTGTTTTACATGAGTTTCCAGGACTTACATACTTGTTCCCAACAGTGCATTACCATCCATGGAGATTATTTTGAAGGACATTTAATTGTATTTGATGCTGTACAATACTGTATTTGAAATAAAAATTCATTCACCGAATTTTCTGATCACAGGTTGTATATATCTATGTTTTAGTTATGAGTGGTTATCCAAAGAGAAAGCTTACATAGGATTAAATATTTTTTTCTCTTCCTTGTATATTATGTTTAAAATGTTGTATTAAATAACATTTTTTCGAAAAAAATATTTTTTTGCAGTACACAGCTTTACGAAATGTAGTCCAAAATGATATTTAAATTTTCAAAATTCAGTTAAATATGATTTTTTTTAAAATGCATTAGCCTTGAAATCAAACTTTAAGGAATTTTTTAATGAAATGAACATTTTCCATTTCTAAATGGTTAACAAAAAATTCTATTCAAGTTTTAGTACAATTCTCTAAAGACCAGAATATTAATATGCAAGCTGTAGGCCGAAAGAACCGAAGAATATTTGTACGACATCGAATTGAAAATAAGAACTGAAAAGAAATTGAAAGTCTTCCATTTGAAAATGCACAACGGTACAATTAAAATTTTTATAGATGTATTACTTTTAAAACTGCTCAATAAATATTTTTTGTGCCATTTTTGTTGGATGGAGATAAATTTCAAGATATCTTACAACTCTCTAAAATCTAAAATGCATTTCCTTTATTCCGTTAACGCTCCATAAGTTCTGAAGAAAAGTGGGTTTGAAATAAATTTTGAAAAATGATTCCATTCATAAAAATTTGTTTTCTGTAGCTACTAAATTTATTCCCTAAGCATATTTGCCTTACATATGTGATTTTAAATAGATAGTTTTAACAAGCCTTTAATTTCATTCGTAAATATTTTAATTTTACAGAAAAATTATCTTTGTGTGTGTGTGTGTGTGTGTGTGTGTGTGACTTTAATGAATTCAGTTGGGTAAGCTCGTATATACGAGGCGTAGCATATGCAGGGGCTTACATAAGGGATTTTTTTCATGTTTTCCTCCTTTAAAAATATAATATTTAAAATTTAAAAACAATCTTTTTTTTCTATCTCTAAAATTTGAATTAATAAACAGTTTTCTAATTTCAAAAAGCATAATTTCTAATGAAATTTTGTATATAATGCTTTTGTTACTTATTGTTTATGGGCTTAACGTTCACACAGAAATTCACACACACGCACACAAGTGTTTCTAATTATGTTTTTTCTTCAAAAAAAGCAATTACTCTTCTTTCTACATCAATAAATTGCATTTAATCTAAACAAATGTCCCATAATATTACTAATATCATCAATAACGCCTAAGAAGAAGAAATTTTATTACAAAATATACAAGCACATTCCTGAAATATACATGGAGTTGCATAGAAGGCAAGGGTGTCACTTTATCCTTATTAAAGATACAAAATAAACATTTATGCAGATTAAATTATAAATGACTTACTATAAGTGATTACTATAAATCAGCTTAATGACGTTCATTTCCTTTGTAAGACTTCTTGCAAATAACCTAGGGAGCTATGATATACCCATAAAATAAAAATAAAAAAATGTTTTTGATGCTCTAGTTTTCATCTCTTTTCAATAAAAGCAGCGAAACGAATCCAGTTTGTTGCGGCTAAAATAATATGGTAGAGAACTGATCCCAGAGAATGGTTCGCTATTAATCTTGTTTCGCTTTCCCACTCACTTCATATGTATTCTGAAGACTTTTACATAACGTTTCGATTTGGGAGCGAACTATCGGAGCTTGGAACAGTACCAAATTCCTTTCCTTTGAATAAAATGTGATAAATTTCTTATATAAAGTGACTCAAGGAACTGTTCGTGATACCAAGTGATTTTAGTGGTTTCACAAAGGATCTAAATTGTTTTACATTGCGATTGTTTACAATGATCTAAAATGTTTTACAACCAATATGAATATGTGTGCGGCATTTCTTTAAAAGATCTGCATATGACAATTCTAAGCTTGAACCTTCCTTATGAGGGAAAAAAACTGCAGTAAAAGTATTACAATTTATGATAAAAATATATAATCCGTTGCTTACATCACATATAGAACCAACAGGAGGGTTATTGTCATCGTAACTCGTATTTGTAATTGTTATATTCTTCAGGGTAAACTAACCCAAACTGTAGCAAAGTTTGACAGCGAAATTTTATGTCGAGGAGGCATACATTTGAAAGCAGTTTCATTTAATATATCTTTTATTGTTTAAATAAGTATAAAGTCAATGTGCTCGTTACTGGAGCAATCAAAATAATAAGTTGAATGTTAAAAATATAGTTCACAGAAAAATAACATTACCAGACCTTGGTCAACCAATTCGAGCCTTTCCTTCTACTGTTCTAACATCTAATAGAACTGATCGAAACATCTTTAAAAAAGCGAATTAACAAACCAGTTGCATACGTCCAACATGTCTTCAGTCGAAGAGCTTAAACCACTTATAACATTCCGTCTGAAACCCACGATCATATCTCAACCAACGTCGGTCTCCTTAATACTTACACGAGCCAAGTATAAAAATAGTTAAATTTGCATTGCAGTTGTTGCCAACCACAAATCACGAAACTCGCAAAAAGGTCGGGTTCGAATACGTTTGTTTACTTGAGATCGTGGTGCGGGATTGGAAAACCTTAAGGACGCCATAAGAATTCGGATCTTAAAATAAATTTCTGCATGAATCTTTTCCAAATGTCTAACAGTAATCACAATTAAGTAACGAGATCGAAGCTGACAATGCTATAGATAAATTTGCTTGGCATTTGGAAAAAAAATTTAATAACCATTGGTTTAAATTGAATAATTATAAATAAAATAAATAGCCCCTTCCCGTTTCTTAATTAAGATTTAAGGAAAATATTATAAATACATTAGACTCCCAAAAACTCTGCACCCGATAACTCGACCACAACCTTGCAGGTTGAGAAACCCCTAGTGCAAACTTGTTTAAACGATGCCGAGTAAGACATATGTCCGATGCAGTAATTATTACTGCTTTCATAGTTAATGAAGAAATGCCTGAAAAAGTGTGAAGGCTTCAATTTTGAGGACACTATATAACACCTCCTAAAATATTACATAGGGAGATACTAAAGGCTGGCGAAATCCCCTTCAGTATTCTGAACAAGGTGCGTTGGGAATGGACTTACTGTTCTTTCGTCGTCTTTCTGAAAAAGAAACAAAACAAAGAGTGAAGTAAAAATACAAAAGGATATACGCATTTTTTTTTAAAAAAAGTACCCAGTTTTTACTTTAAAACGCATAACTGTCTTACCCCTGTGGGCTGTTTATTTCGCTGTGCTCGACGACGCAAACTAAAGATCAAGATGGGGGGCGGGGATTTTTTTTTTGTGGACTTTTGACATTTTTAAAACAGTGATCTAATTTTATCTATGAAACTCAGACAAAAAGAAATTACAGAATCGGAAAGATCATTTATTTCGCCACAATACGGTGTAATGTTTTTTTTAAAAAAATAATATTTGTATTTCTTATGATTTTTTTATGAGTCACAATCTATGCGTTTTTATGAAAATGATGCCTAAATCGTTGCGCATGAATTTTTTTCGTTCAAATGAATCTACACTCCGCACTAAAACAGCTCTTTTAGAATCAGTCATTTAAAAAATAAAATACCATAAATTTCAAAAAATACTCAAAATTTTAATTAAACATTTAATAACTTCGTCATTTATGAAGATAATCTCCTGAAACTTTTTCTCGTGTGTAGAATAGTATATTATCCGAGATCTGTACGAAGATTGAAAAAATTGCTTAAAAATTACGGATTTAAAAGAAAAATGTGTGCATTTCGTCTAATACCCTTTTTGCGAGAATTGATTCAGCTAAACCAGGGATGGTGAACCAATGGCACGTGACACAATATTATGGGCACGCCACCGAACAAAACGGTTTGCATTTTAGTTCAAAATATTTCCACAATTGATTTGTCAATCAAGTAATTTTCAGTGAAGATTTTCTCAGTTCAATGAATTATTTGAAACGCTCAAGTTTATTATGGTTCCATGATGAGACTCTATTTGTAAAACTGAACTTATCCCAATTCGATTGGCTGGAAATTGAACAATTTCAAATGCAACTAATTAATTTCCAGTCTAGTTCAAAAATTTATTGAAATAAAAAAAAAGTTGGAGTTGATTGAAACAAATAGATTAACAAGCAATACAAGTAAAAATGCGAGTAACGAAATTTTATAAGCATGGAACTCAATTCAACACACATTTAACTGCCTGAAGAAGCTGGTTCCCACACACACTCACATGCTACTTTAACCAATATTTTCATCTAACTGTGACTGCGAGTTGTTATTTTCTGAAATGTATAACATTAAAGACTTACTTAGAAACCGTTAGGCAGATGACTCCAACTCAGCATGCATTCTGCTAAGTTCACCCCTTACTATCCTGATGTATGTTATTTGTTACGTAATCTGTAACACAGAAGTCACACTAATGTTACTTTAATTTGAATTACACGTGGTAGAACCCCTCACTATAGAGGGCGCTGGTTGTAAAAAGCTTTGTTTTGATCGGAGATCTTCTGTACGTGAACGAGTGCAGACGCACTCCAGTTACTATTAAATTTAAATTAACCTTTTACTCTTGTCTTTGATTTAATTGAAATTGAAATTAATCTTCTGAATATTTGTCTGCGATGGCCGATTGAAAAAGCCACTGAACAAATTACTCCGATGCCATTCGAATTGATGATAACCTAACAACACGTATAACACAAAAACGTTTAATACTTTACAATGCAAAGTGTATTTTTTCGTAGTAAATAGTTTTGATTTGTTAGTATTTAGTTTTATTATTTTTCCAATAATCCACAAGTCGAAATTGCTTGGTGGCACGTAAATACCTCATTAAATTTTTCTGTAGAAAAAATGGCACGTTGTTCTATAAAGGTTCGCCACTCCTGAGCAAGACTGTTCGAAATTAACAGGCAAACGACCTAGCAACAATGAGTTTAATGGGATAAACAAACTGAGAAACCCATCCAGCGATAACTAAAAAGTAACATTTTGTCACGTTATAACTAGCAAACCTTTGGCCCTAAGACACCCTCATTCGTCGACTGGAAGCTTACTGAATCAGAGATTGCTCGTGCATTCGATTGAGGGCGCTCCAAACGCCCAAACGGTGGTTAGTTTCCGAATTGCCCTCTTATTAAGTGTAAAGTACATATTTACATTCCTCTGGGAAGTATATTGACCATTATTAGTCGCGTAGAATAATTTTTAGTTTTTTGTAACACGCAATTAAAATATTAAAAAATTCTTAATATCTGAATTTTTTTGTAAAAAAAAAAAAACAACAACAACCAGTAAATATACTAGGATGTAAACTCAAAAAAGAGCTTTTATTAACATTTTTTTAAAAAAAATAATATTGTATTCAGAAGCAACACAAAAGGTATTGGCAATAGAACTTGGAATTTCCAGCCATGACCAAATGACGAAAATCCCACTTCAGCTCTGACACTCCATTTTCAAATTCCCATAGCGATAGCTTTACAAGGACACCAAGCTTTAATAGTCTTAACGTTTTTCTCAGAAACGCTACATGATTACCTTAAATATTACAGTAGAGTCCCGAAAACTCAGCACTCGATAACCCGACAGTTGTAATATATTAGCCACACTTTTGCGCAGGTAAGAAAAAACCAATGCTTCCAGGACGATACCAATTTTGCAATAATTTCTGCAAATTTATAAATAGTTTTTGATGTCAACTTCATGAGAGCCTCTCATTTAATTAATAACGATCACATGGATCGTTAAGTGGTTTTCTGAAAATCACCTATGGCGCGACATTCTCTCCACTTGAGTCTTAGAACATCTAGGAAAAAGCTTAACTAAGAACTGAACAACATAGCAGCTTTTTACTTTGTTTTAATTAATTCTTCCTGTTGATAAAATGCCACGGCTTCAACTTACTAAGGTTGGTATGAGAAATAATGTTTCGAATATGACTGAAAATGATTAATCTAAAATCCAGCCTTCAGCTGATACTACAATGAGACTTCAGAACACAAATGTTCTGAATACACTGCACAAAAGACAAAATATTTCCATGATGTACCAAACTACATTATAGTATTTTAAAGTAATGCAACAAAAAAATAAAAACATGCGTGTATCAGTGTGAACACGCAGTAGAAGTTAACTTCTTTGGCTTATATGTATTGAATTGTATAATTAAATTTTATTTTAAAGTAATCTTACATATAATTAACAAATTTATTAATTTCCTTCTTATTTCAAACTGTATTTTAAGAAAAACGATTAGGATGGAAAAGGTATAAGTATGAACAAAATTTTCATTTTCTATACATAATACTGAAAAAAAAATATTGTATACTTTTATAGAAAAGTATCATTGATATTAGTCTATTTTCATTATGCTTATGGGTGTTTCAGTACATACTGTTGTTATCAAAGGCTTCTGGTAACTAAAATAAGAAATGTAGGTTTTGCACTCAATATTTCATTTAAGAATCTCGAAAACACTGCATCAATCGTAGTATTTAATTTTGTTGTTGATATTATTCTGTTATTTTGTAAAGATAAGGCGAAATTGACTTTTAAAAATTCAATCAATTGTAGAGATTTGACTAAAGCAAAATTGACATTAAAATCTCCACTTAAATTCATAGGTATTTTGTCATAATTTTCATTAAGTAAAGCAGAACGAACCTCTTGATGTGTATGGTAATAATGATCTATGAAGGAACTCGATAATGCCATCCAATTTTTTGTTCGGAGTAATATATACTGCTCACAATAATAATTTTTTGTCCATTACCTATTCCGCATTCCGGCAAGCAAAATTCCCCACTGAAGATTGTATGGTGCATAAATATTGGATTGACTGACAGAAAAACTCATGGAGTTATAATGTTAACAACATCGCTAGAATTTTAATATATCACAAATCCTCCTGCTCTCATATTTGGTCGTTTATACTTCACAATGCAGTTGAGATTGGTTGAATTGTCGAATCAGCCACTTATCCCGCCAAGTGCATTTTCGCCAAATCGATAAATGCGCCAAATCTGGTAATCCTCGTGAATTTGTATCAGTGAGGGAGAAGTTGGATCCCAGCTTAAAAACGCGCTAAGTTGGCGATTTTTCAGAGGTTGGCGGACCAGTGGCCGATTCGACAATTTCACCTGAGATTATTGGAATGATTACAACGTTGTTCTGATTAATTTCTGATTTGGAATAGCATTCTCAGTAGGTTCGGCAATTGTAAAATCTGGAAATTAATTAATTACATTATAGTAAATTATATAATACTTTTTTGTAGAACTTTTACTTAAAATTTAGAATTAAACAATCTTTTGATTCAAATCTGCTTCAATATATTTAATGAAATATGTGCAATCATGTACCGGTGTCCATAATTAAACGACCCTTCTTCAAAATTGCGTACAGACGAAACTATTGTTCAGAAAGTTGTAAAATTCTGTGTACGAGATAAAAAAAAAAGGGATGGGAATTTGTTTGAGCGAATAAAAAAATTAGTTCAAATTTTCGCCACAAGAGGGGGTTTTTAATGGAGATCATATTTAGCATACATTAATACTTTGCATACCTTTATAACAGTTTACACATTTTGTTACAACAATAAATGCTCTACATGATGGCCATCATTTTTAGCTACTATTTGGAATCGTAAGATAACATGTTCCACAGTTGAACGCAGTGTGTTCTCGGAAATGTTAAGAACATGTCGTGAAATACTGTCTTTGAGATCAGGTAAAGTTCTTGGTTAATCCCAACTTGCCAGCTGTTTTAAATGGCCCCAAAGCCAAAAATCGCATGGATTGAGGTCAGGCGATCGGGGAGGCCACAGATGACGAAATTGGCGGCTGATCACACGTTCTTCTGCGGAGTGATGTTTGAGAACGTCCTTAACACACACACACACACACACACACACAACGTGTAATGTGTGGAGGAGCTCCATCTTGAATAAAAATTATGCGTGAAAGGCACTGACGTGTTTGCAGATCAGGAATAATTTTATTCCGTAATAACGATGCATATCGCTGTCCAGTGATAGAACATGTTACTGGACCTCCAGCACCTAATTCCTCGAAAAAATACGGGCCAAGAATAAAAGACGCGAAAAACCCACACCACACCATTACTTTTGGTGAGTGTAGCGGAACTTGTAAGGTGGAATGCGGATTGTCTGTTTCCCGAATTCGGCAGTTGTGAGTATTCACCGCACCGTCCAAATAAAAGTGTGCTTCGTCTGTCCAGAATATATTCCAAGGCCATTCTGGACCAACTTCTAAACGAGAAAGAAACTGCAGTGAGAACGTATGTCTAGTCTCGAAATCATGTGGAAGCAATTCCTGCACAATTTGAAGCTTGTATGGATAGTAACGGAGGATGTTTCGCATGATCTTCTGGACAGTTGAACGAGGCAGATCCAATGCTTCTGCCACACGGCGAACACTTGTAATAGCCTGCACGTTGGATTCTTTGTCCTCATCCACCTGAAGTGCAACTTTCTCTATTGCTTCCGCAGAAACCGGTTTTCTTCCTCTTCCGGAACGAACATTCAACGATCCTGTTTCTTCAAATTTGGTTACCATTAATCGAAGATTTTTAGCAGTCAGTGGACCTTTTCACATCCCCTTTAAAGTCCGAAATTTCCGTAGAGCAACTATTGCGGAATTATCGTTTTGATAGAATAACTTTACTAACAACGATCGATCTGGTTCACGTAATTACATTCTGACTAGCAATAACGAGCACACTGAAAATAAACTAATCTCCAGTGAAAGTTTATTGATTTTATAACAGTTGCTGTGTGACGTCGAAAAAATTTGCATATTTTCGTCTTCCTTCGTGTAAATCCTTTGAAAATTAGTCATCGAAGAAGTTTAATTAAAGTTTGCAGTTCATTTTAGAGATTGTGTTTTTTAATGAGTATCAGTTATTGTGTTACCTTGTCCTGTGGGTAAAAAGGTGATAAAATACAAATAGAAAACTGGTAATAAATGTGGCCTTTATTCAAAAGCGCCCTCTAGTGGCGAAATTTTGCACTAATATTTTTTATTCCCTCAAACAAATTCCCACCCCTTCTTTATGTCGTAAACAGAATTTTACAACTTTCTGAGCAATAGTTTCGTCTGTAGACAATTTTGAAATAGGATCGTTTAATTATGGCCACCCGGTATATATATGAACTAAGGGACAATATATTTCATACAAATTAAAATGCTTATTTGTAATTTTTCCGAATGAATTAAATAGTGTTTCCTTTTTTTTAACATTAATATTTGATGTAAATTATTTTTATTTGTATAAGATTAATTGACCATTCAGTGTATATGTAAAAAATTATAATTTACCAATACTTACAGTAGATAAACGAGTTAAGATAACATAAATAAAAATTGCATCCACGTCTTATTGTTTTTCCGATATAAAAAAAAGTGTGTGTGTACTTATGTACACACGTAAGGAGTTATACTTCATAGCTGGAAACACTAAAACCCCTCTCCCCCCCCCCGTTCTATTTTTGTTCAAAACTAAATATAAGGAAGCTTCTGCGTTGTTTTGGATTGATGGGGGTCCTTTTTGACTTTTACAGTCTGTGATAATCTTTATATAACACCAACTTACCCCTCTTTTATTGCTGTCTTCCCCCATCATTGAGTGGCCCCGGTAGCCGAGTGGTCTAGGCATCAGATCGTGGCTAGTATGTCATGAGTTCGATTCCAGTACCACTGAAGACCCGCCGTGTAGGAGAGCGATGCACGTTAAATCTGTCGAGAGCTCAAACGTCCTCCCGTTGGTGTAGTTAGGAGAGGGAGATTAAATGCAATCGCATTACGTATTCTTAGTTGAATTTGCTTTTGTAGCCATTCACATAGAAAAATATATTTCACTTAAACATAATTTTCTGATGGCATTAAAATGTTTATAGCTTTGTGAGATGTACTGTGTATTTTGCATGAGATTGTTTGTAATATAAAATTTAGGAGCTATTCTTGTTTAAATTTAGATTTTAGCATCGAATTTGTTGATATGCCGATAAGTTCTTTCCTCTCCTTCATTTTACGTGTTTTTTTCCACAAATGGAAAAAGGTGCATTTTCCATAAGAAAACTATTTAGTTTTGCTAGACAATATGCTGACGAGTATAAAATTATTTCAGGAACCCAAGCTAGTAAAAACAATAGAATATTCCCAATCTAGGTAGGAAGTATATATATATATATATATATACAAAGATAAAACGTGTGCGTTTTAATATTTTTCTGTTATATTACAATAAAAGTTTTGCGAAATAAAGTTATTATACATAAACAAATTTTCAGTTTTAATTAATACGATGCGCTTTAGATACCTGCAGTTATACAAATTTCATAGAGAACGTGAAACCATTTTGCAAACATATTTATAAGTTTCTTTTCAATTTTTTTATTGTGACTCGTGGAACCCCAGGATTCCGTGGAGCACAGTCTGAAATGAGGAACCCTCCGAACTACAAGGCATTTGGGGGGAGGGGGGGAACACACCATTCAATTATTAGAAATATATATCCTGAAACAATGTTTAAATTTAATCAGCTTGGTAGAGGTACTTTATAGATTGTAAAAAGAATTGTATTTGTTATAAAAATAAAAATCTTTCTAAAAGTCTTCAGCAGGACAAACTGGGCCAAGAACGAAAGGCGGCCGCGGGCAGAGTTGAACGATACCAATCTTAAGTCAAGCCAGCCGAACTCGAGATAATAATGATTTTAAAAATTTAAACATTCCCGCACAGGGACAATAGGACCAATAACACGGGGGTCAATTCTACGTAAGGCTCGCGCTTTTTCTAATATATGGTGGACCTCCAAAAATCAAGTCCTAAGCTCAATTCCTTAGGGGGTGAAATTTTTTCAAGTCCCCATAGGATTAACATAGAAGCATGATATTTTAGTGCTCAAACCCTTCCCATGCCTACACAATGAGAATAAAGTAGATGACTAGACGGGTCTCGATGAGTGGAACAGTTGGTTCAAATCTCAAGTCCGAGACTCAAACAGGAGCCAAGATATTAAGAGTTTAAACAAATTTAAAAAGTTTAAAAAATATTAAAACAGTTAAAAACTATCGAAGAAATAGTCCTATGAGCATGAAATTATTATAACTGGAAGAGCAGATAGAGAGGGATTGAATGAGCCAGGTCTGAAAGGACTGCGACGCTCGGGAGCAAAGACATTAGCCAAAAAGCTGTAGGGGGGGATGCCTTCCAACACATATAGTTTATAACAAAAGTTATTACGATAACCCAAATATCAGTCCTCTAGCACCAAAAAAGTGTTTAACAAAACACTTTTTACCGCATAGGGAATAACATGTAGGACCGATGTTTTAGTGTGTATCCCAACCACAAGTTCACAGATATCAAATACAAGTTCGGGGAGGGGCATGCCAATTCGATCGACATCCATTTTGCCAAGATCCCTCAGTAACTTCAAAAGTTATTAGACAACGGTGTGAGCATGCATAGTAAAAATTTACTCTCATCATTTCCCCCTATCACGCCAAAAGAAGTAATACTTCAAAAAGTTTTTCATTGTCTTTTAACAAAAAACTTGTACTGTCAATAGGTTTTCTTAATATAGTTTACACATATACAGCGAATATGATGAAAATATTTTAAAATACAAATTAATGAAGCACTATATAACACGTTTGCAACCATCAAATAAGTTATACCGAAGCGTATATATGATCTAAAAACTCCCTATAACAGACTAAATATTAAAAGCATCGGTCCCAAATATATCTCTATAGTGTGGATTGAATATATATATATATATAATATCTTATCACGCACTTATTACATGTGTATATATACACTTGCCTCCGAAAGTCTGCGTACAGGCGATCATCTTTTATATTCATGTAAAAATCGCTAATTAAATGAAGTCTTTCTGAATCAACACTATTTATTATTGATTCATCTAACGTCGTTAATTCAAATAGTATAAGCAACAATCACCTGAATATTACATAAAATAATACAAATATTTATAACTTCAGAATGACACAAATTGTGTGCGCCAAAAGTCTGCGTACACTTATATATATATAAAAAAACCTTTAGAATAATGGATTGTAACAAAAAGTTAATACTTTTTAAGCTATTCCGTTCTTTCTATAACTCTTTCATAATATTTGGCAGGGATTTTTAACTAGTTTAGTTGTCTCATCTGTGGATATTTAGTTCCATTCTTCTACTATGGCAGATTTGAGCATTTTCTTGGATGTTATTACGTTTTCCTTGATTATTTACTCGAGTAAATCCCATAAATGTTGTATTGTGCTTAGGTCTGGGGACTAGGATGGCCTACGGGATTGGTTTGGGACTTGTCAGAACAGCCACGGCTTTACAATGGGAGTCATTTGCTCGGTACATTTAGGCCCCTGAAAGTAAAAATCATCACTCTCTCTCTCTCTCTCTCTCTCTCTCTCTCACCGCAAATTTCTCGGCACTTTCCCTGATATTTTACTTCAATAAGTGAAAGTAATCAATTTTGTACTTTGTTGATTCAATAAATTCCAGATTACTAGCCGAAAGGCTTCCAATGCACCCCCAAACATTATTCCTCTTTCGCCATGTTTGATAGTCGAAAAAGAATTCTCTTTCTTAAGATCTGTGCAGGAATTTTTGCTGGCATATTTTTGTTGTTTTTGATGCCAAATTACAAAAAAATATTTTCAATTGAATATATTACATTTTTCGAATAATTATGTGTCTTATTTAGATGTTTTTTGGCAAAGGTCATTCTCTTAGCTCTTTTTACTCGAGAGATGAATGGTTTCTTGAGTGCAACTCGAACATGATAGTCAACTTTTTCAGTTCGCTTCGAATTGTGGTTAAAGTAAAAATTTTTTGCAAGGTCTCAGCTACACTTTTAGCTATTTGTGAAGCTTATAGTCTTAGATTTATTTTTGTTGAGCGTATTACAAAGCAAGATTCTCGAGGTGACACTGCATACGGGCGGCCGGATCTTGGCGTAGAAGTTAAAATTTTGTTTGATTTGTAGTTCATGAACTTTTTTTGAATTAATGAATGTCTCCTATTAACAGTTTCAGCAATTTCTTTAAAAATGTCCTCCTTTTTTGAAGATTTCTGATGATTTTTCTTTCAATAATATATCGATCTCTATTCTGTTGCCTGCCATGAAACCACAAAAATTTTCAAATCTCAAATCCTACATAAATTGTAAAATAAGCTTATAATTACTTAAAAACATGGTTTACTGCAATTATTTTACAATGAAAGGTCTTTAAAAGCTCTATTTTGTAAGTGTACGCAGACTTTTGGCGGAGATGGGTGGTGATTATTTGAAGGTCATTCTTTTTTTTTTATGTTAAGGTGAGATTTGTTGCTGCTGTTTGAATAAGGAAATTTTGAAGAATTCCTGACAGCTATCTTGATTTTCTAAAGCGAGATTTTAATAGTAATTATAGCATAAACACGTAAGATGATTGCCTGTACGTAGACTTTCGGAGGCAAGTGTATATATGTGAATGCATGAAAACTATGTACTATGAAGTCCCGTAGTTTACGTGCTTACTTATACATACTTACACATACACACTTATACATACTTACATATACATATAACACTTACACATACACATACACAAATACATCTCTACCTTACGTTCATCGCGTAACGCGTAACGAAAATTTTTCCCTTACCGTTTCAAAAAGAAGTTAAAAAACTTGCTAACTGCGCGGATTTAAAGCTGAGAAAATTCTCAAACTAGGCGATTTTTAGCTTCGGTTTGATTCATTATTACTTTAAAGTATATAAATATGGTTTGTGTAGCAATCTTCAACAAGAAAATTCAACAAGAAAACAGTTTTTAATTCATACTAACTTTTCTTTCCAATAATCTAAGAAACATAAAGCAATTCAAATAATTAAAAATGTAGCATTTTATAAGAGTTTACAAAAACTTCAAAATTGTTAAATGTTTTATTAAATCATGAATTAATGGCTTGTCAAATGACCTTTCATTTTTTCAGAATCAATTATAATCTGAAAAAAAATTCAAAAAAAAATTTTTTTTTTAAATAGTATTGTGTAGTCTTTAGCAGATTTAAAGAGATATAAGAGAAAAAGCAAATAAGGGCATTTCGTTATTTGCTTTGAAAAATTTTTTTAGATAGGTACTTTCTTTTGCAAAATGTACATAATTAATTTTAATCAAAGTAATTTTTTTCAGCTTAAAATCTATCACTTCTATTAACGAATGTTATTTATGGACGGTAGCGGACGCACGCTATTGCCGAAAGTCATTCAGCTTCTGCCAAATGTTACATATGGACCACAGAGGGCGCGTGCTGGCATCAACACAGCATAGTTTTTACAAAATGGAATAAAATTAAAAGAAAATAAAAACATGAAAAAAAGCTATTACTTTCGAAAAAAAATTATAATATATGGGGAGGAATGAATTTATGATGTTTTTCCCCCCTCTGGTCATTCCATGCACTTCAAGTAGTATGCTGTCCCTGTAGATAGCATTTTCCTTACCCTTCCAGTAGCGAGAACGCATGTCGTTACATAGATATGAATCGACAAGAACACAACTTGGTAACAAAAATAACTTCAATTAATAATCAGGCAACCCTAATAATCGGATGCCTTTTCATATTTCTATCTGAGACAATAAACCTCACAGTAACTTCCCATAGCTGTTGGAATGATTAATTTTATCTGTTTTATTTATAAAAGTGGTGCCTTTGAATTATGACAAAAATTCATTTGAGTAAAACGAGTAAATATTTAAAATATAAGCAGAAATTTAAAAAAAAATAAGAAATATAACTGTTAATTATCAATGTGTCAACACTGCCTACATTTTATAAGATGCAGTTTCCACAAATCACCTTACAAAAAATTTAATAATCTTTTCTTGATGTCCTGACAAGAAGGTACAGTACCTTCTCTTCCAAGTTTCTGGTGATGTTTCTCTTAGTTTTTCGTCTCGAATGGGATGTTGTATATCAGATATTTCATCAATCCTTAGTAAAAAAAGAAGGAGTCAAGTTAATGTTACACTCACACCGTCTTCGCAGGTGCTCTTTCCAAAGCTCGTGACCTATTTTTCCTAGGTATAGGTGCGAAGATCTGAGTGATTTTGATTCCCTCATAGATACTTGGGAGGTTATTCTAATTACACTGAGGATTGAAAAAAATCCAGTCACTAGCTAGGCGCGCGGAATCCCTCAGTTGCGTCTCAATTCCCAGAAGAAGAAAAAACTATCATACATAAGTTACAAAATACTTGTTTCGTATAAAACTGAAAACTACTTTATTTTACAAGAAAAAAATCAAAATTACGAAATGGTTCAAAGTCGCATGAACTGGTGGTGTTGGACGCGCTGCATCTATCAGACTCAATGGCCCCCTGCCACTCGAAATAGGAAGAATTCGCCCTCGTTCTTGATACTGAACCTTAGGGCAAGTTACGAAAGGCAGAAGGAAGGAAGGGCACGATCCAACACACTGTATGGATTCACAGCACCAAAACTACTTTTATTACGCATCCGAGAGATTTACGCGCCTAACGGAGGGTTACTAAAACAAATTCTTTGAACAATGAGAAAAAAATATATTATAAATTACCAGTTATTTAAAAAAATAATAAGTAAAACTAAAAATATTTTAAGGTGATAGTTATATTATATTTCCAATATACAAGGTTATTTCAAATATTATTTCTGGTTAATCTCTGCGTAATATTTTACGGTTTGTAACAAACCTTAGAGAATATATTTCTGCTTTCCGTCAGATGCTTTATACAATGACCGAAAAAAGAATCCCATCACCAAGCAATATTACTGTAGAATAATGAAATTTGGACAATGCAATTGTCTAGTTAACACGTTTAATTAATTAAATTTTAAAGATCATACATTAATTTAAACTCCAGAAAATGCATTTCAAATGTGAAATGCTCTTACATTAACAATAGGTGTAACCTCCAGAATTTTGAATGCAAACCTTCAAGCGGGACTGCGGTGCCGCAGGGACTGGGTTCGAATCCCGGAGAAGGCGTGGATGTTTGTGTTGTAATCCTTTCTTCTGTCTGTGTTGTTTACCCCGTGTTATACGTTCGGTGGTACACGGGGTTTATAAATGTTAAAAAAAAAAAAAAAACCTTCAAGCGTTCATGCGTCATAATGAAGTATGAAGTTCCATGTTTGTTGTAAACTCACTTCCAAAAGTTAAGCACGGAGAGCAAAACGCTAATTTCCGGATGCCAATCAGAATTGAAGAGGATGCAACTCGCTGCAATGGTAGATAGAAGTATGCAAGTATGTTAGGTAACAGCCAATCGTGCTTTCATGTCAAGAAATATGCAAAAAAGGCAGTCTTATAAGAAGCCAGCTTTATGAAGGGTTACAGAAGTTGATTGTAAGAGTTGATAAAAGGTGTTTAAAAATTTTCGTACTATTTGTTTTCAAGACATACATGTTTCTATGACTTCCAGAAAACGAATGGAACATTCTGAGCTCTGGTGTGCTGTGGGGCGCTTTGAAGCAGGACCGTCGATCACAGATGTTGCTCTTTTCTTCGGCGTTCATCATTCTGTAATTTCACGTTTATGAAAATAATTCCAAACCATACAGACAGTTGTCCAAATGCCCGTAGGTGGTCGCCCAAGGTTTACAACCCCCGCGGAAGATCGATATATTGCTGTTGTAGCCAAGCGGAATCTCAGAGCGACCTCCACACGTGTGACATTTATGGTTACAGCGTCCATTGGTAAGGCTATATCTGCAGCTACTGTACGCCGAAGATTACATATGAATGGACTGTATGCCCAGGTACCTCGAGTTTGTGTTCCTCTATCCGTACAATCAAGAGGGGCCCGATTAAAGTGGTGCCGGAGTACGGCAATTGGACTGTGTCTGACTGGGGCAATGTCATGTTTACTGATGAGTCAAGATTTGCTTGGAGCCAGATGACAAGCGTATAAGGATATGGTGTAAACAAGGAACACGCAATCAGCCCCAAAACATCACCGACCATCACGCATTCCGAGGCGGAAGCATTATGGTGTGGGCAGGGATTTCATTAGGATACCACACCGACCTGCACATCTTTAAACGGGGTTCTGTGATGGCTGTCCGGTATCGAGATGAAGTCTTAGAACCCATTGCGAGATTGTACGCTCAGCAGTTGGCACTACTTTTGTGTTAAAGGACGATAATGCTCGTCCCCATAGAGCTGTAGAGCTGACATCGTCGATGACTACCTGGAGAGTGAAGGGATTGCGCGTAGGGCGTGTGCATATTCGCCCGACAATCCCATTGAAATTCTTTGGGATGCTCTCGGATGTGCTGTATCTTCACTTTTCCCAGCTCTAGCCACTCTTATTGAGCTGGAAACTGCTCTACAAGAAGAATGGCGATTGCTTAGTTCTGCGGTTCTTGACCACCTAATTGAAAGCATGGTCAGAAGGTGTAAGCTTTGCATACAGATGAGAGGGGGGGGGGCACATACACCCTATTAATGTCGATTTTTTCATTTTATGCTGTTTATTTTCACTTTATACATTATTCTGTTTAAGTCTCCAGTATGACATTATCTGATAACTTACAAAATTTTAATATTGTTTTCGTTTCTGTATATAATTATTGATTCTGTTTTATGTATAAATATATATTCTACTTTACCGCCAAATTTTGTGTTAATCAACGCAGTATTTGTTGATTTTTTTGCATTTTACATCTTTGTGCTTAACTTTTGGAAGCGAGTGTATCTGCTGTGTCAATACTGGGACGGTCAGTGCTGGCTGTTGATTATGCTGGAATTGGCGTCCAATGATATCACATACGTGCTCAATTGGAGACAGATCTGTTGATCTCGCTGACCAAGATAACCTTTCAACACTCTGTAGAGCACTTTGCGTTTCAACAACGGTGTGAGGGCAAGTGTTTTCCTGTTGGAATACTTTATGAATGACAGCACTATAGGTTGATTTACCAGACTGACGTACAAATTTGCAGTCAGTGTGTTTGGCATAGCCCCAAGATGGCTCCTGCTGTCATAATAAATTGCTCCTCAGACCATGATTCCAGGTGTAGGACCAGTGTGTAAGTTTCATTTACCATTTTTCCTCCGCCAGGGGACACGCAAGAGCCGGATAATGTATTTAATATGATTGCGTAGTTAGAGTTAAAACTTGTTAATGATTAACGAACCGCTACTTTCACTCTCGGCTTAAAAAACACATGTCACAATCAATTCAAAATATCACTATTAAAAAAAAAAGCTTTTAAATATAATAGAAAAATAGGTAGATCAACTTTTAACTATAATGTGCCTATAAAGCAGGAACACTTAAAATGTAATTGTAAAAAACTTAAAGAATCCATAGATAAACATCACAAGCATATTATTATTGGTAATCTCAATATTGTAAAAGATAATAATATAAGAAATATAATGAATATGGGTACTGGTTTTAGCCTAATGATTTTCAATAATAATAAAATTATTAAAAAAAAACCCAATTATATAATGATATTGAGCATTTCATTTACAAAATTGCTATTTAATATTGTGTCTTAAGAGGCATTCACAGAATTCAAATGTAATATTGCACAACAGATTAATAAATATAACTTAAGTAGAGATAATATCCTTTTTTTAATGATATTAAAAATCAGTTTAAAAAATTGCAAAATAAGTTAATTATGGTTTATATTGATAAAGTACCAGTAAATTTTGCCTTCATATGTAAAATCTATTATAGTTTAATGATCAAGAAACATTTTGATAATAATACAACTTTTATTAAGTCATGAATTTCTGATAGAGAAATGAATAATCGAATTTTGGGTTTTCATAAACAATTTAAAATACAAACTAATAATAATTTTTAATTTCCACATATATTTTTACTTCTAGATTTCATAAAGACCCAGTCAAGTTTAGAACAGTTACTAAAGGTTTTATACATATATCAGCAAATCAGGCAAAATTCTCCATTAAATATTACAAGATACAATAAATAATCTTAAATCAACATCCATACAAAAAAAACAGTCAAGAACTCATTGAACAAATTAAAGTTAAAAAGATTTCTTCAGTATATAGTTTAGATTTTGAAGATCTTTTTAACTCTATTAATATTGATGATATGATTAAAATACTTGTAATAAGCTTGTAAAGCTAATTTATTTAAAAATCTCAATTATGACAGATTTGGTTCTCAACTTAGGTTTGTTCTAAAAGAGAACTATGTATATCATAATGGTAACTACAGTAGACTGTCGTTAATTCGAAGTTGGATGGACCAATGAAAAACTTCGAATTACCAAGAGGCTAGGAAAAAACTCTAAAAATACACGAAGAGAATTTTTTTTTCTAACACATTTAAATTTGTGTGTGTGTGTGTGAAACTCTCCAATAAAACAATTGTACATATGTATAAAATAATTTTAAAGTATTTTTAAAAAGTACATATCATACAGTATAAATTACATACAGAAGTTAAAAGTATCCTGTATTAAAAGAATACATTTATGTATTAAAACAATTTTAAAAAGAATACATACTGTACATAATTAATCTTTTTCGACGAAAAAATCTGCTTAATTTGTTATGGATTCCGTCAGACCATAGTCCTCCTCCCCCACAGTTCCTTCTGTCCTCAACACCATAGGTTCTTCAAAACAGGGTCCAGTCCAACCCATGCTCTATTTGGTGCCAAATGCCATAAGTCCCACAGATGAGTCATAAATCGTCATGTCACTCCGACGCAAAAAATACACAAAATCCTGCGCATCTCTTCTTCACAATAGCGGACCATCATTTCTGAACATATATGTAGCAAGGTCAAGTGTTAAGAGAAAGATATGGATTGCTGACAACAACTGCGACAGGACTATTGCCAAGTTGAAGAAGGAAAGCAATAGAAGTGTCATTTTTCTTAGGGAACCTGGAAACACAAAGAAGGGATGGCAGACAGATGGTCATCAAAAGGGCTACGTTACAGAGGAGACACGCAGAGACATTACGACACAAAAAGTGTAAGCTCCAAACTGTTTGCTACAAGATTCTACATGATAATGAGTGTTCGAATTGTCATGAGTGTAAGTAACTTTGAATTATCGTGTATTGTAGTCTGGCCAGTCGCAGATTTTACTTCTAAAAATGGAGAGTACCACAACGTATTGTTTTAGTTCGAAATATCAAGAGTTTTTCTAGAGGCTGAGCATATACTTCGAGTTAATGAGAGGTTCGTATTATCGAAGGTTTGAATTAGCGAGAGTCGACTGTATTATCAACAGATTAAAGGTTTGCCACAAGGTGGGCAAGCTAACAACTGTCTTGCCAATTTATATTTACATTATTTTGGAAATTGTTTCATTACAACACAGAATATTACATTTTTCGCTATATAGAAGATATAATCATTTTTAGGAAGCAAGACAACTTTAAACATAACACCAATTTTTATCCAAATAATCCTAATTTAATACAGACAAATAGTATCAACTATGAAGCAATTTTTTTTATATAGAAATTAAATTAAAAGATAATGGAATAGTTACTGACAAACAAGAAGACTTTAAATTCAATATTATAAAAGTACCACATTGGGAGAGTAATGTACATGTTTCTATATTCAGAAATATTGTAATTAATTACACACAACGCAATAAATTTCTAGTTTCAAATAAATCAGAAGAAATAAAAAACTGTAAACATTTTGCTAAGTACTGCTTAATTCAAAAATACCCAATTTTATTGATAGTTATTTGAATAAAGAAATTCTAAATAGTAAGGATTAAAATTCTATAGTCTATTAATAGTTTTTTATTATAAATTCTTAAGAGTGTTTCTAAAGTAATGATAGTATGTTTATAAAATTCTAAATTTTTTATTTCTATTCTTTTCAAACTTTTGCTAAATGCTACTATTCAGCCATGCTTTGAATTTGCATTTGGGTCCAAAATCTGGCAATAACTTGTTTATTTTACTCAGATTCAGCGCGAGTGCTGCATTTTTGAATGTAGTTTTTAGGTAGGTTACTTTTTTCTCATAAAAGATTTATGTTTTCTATCCATTATTTTCAATAGGTTTTTACTCAGTATTATTAGCAGAAAGGGGGAAGGTTGGCTGCTCACAAAACATGTTCAACCCCACCTTTATATAAATTAATTTATGTATAATGTTTGTAATACTGAAGCATCCAGATTTTTCTATATTTAACTCTATAATTTTAATTTTTCATATATCCTTTTTAAAATCCATTGTCTGTTTAATTTGCAATTTCAATTTTTTTTCAGTTTTAATTAATGTTTATTCATCTCTTTCTGGTAGAGAAATTTTGACTTAATTTTTTTATAGTTCCAGTTAAACAATTTATGGTCGATAAATAACTATAAGCGATATTGTTGGGTTACAATAAAAAATGTTGCTCCATGGAACAAATCATAAAAAGAAAGCATCGCATTCAAGTTGGGAAGGTCGCAAAAATCAAACTAGAATTTCTTCTAAAATTAAAATGAATGAAAAAAGTAAGCTAATTCTAATTTTAAAAATCAGTAATTTACAAAATCGAAAAAAAATATACCTTTTTTAATTGAAATGTATGAAAATATGATATTAGAATATATGAAATATTTTCAATTTAATAACCTGAGCAATGTTCTAAGAAACCTGAACAATGCCCAAACGAAAAATTTAATAATTATCAAACTGAAATCCATGAATTATTTCCTGAATTAGACACATTAAACATTATTTTAACGGTTGAGAAGAAAAAATCTTGAAACTAGAAATGATACTATAAAATATATATGAAATAATTATAATTATAAGAGAGAATGAGACCTCTCTCCGATAGAGGACACTGCGATCGCAGATTTTTTTGTCGCACAAGTATAACTATTTCAATATTAAACTTGTTTATTTTTATTGCTTTTACGTCGATGAGAAATAATACTGTCACATTTCACTGGATCACCAATTAATTGTGAACTTTTTGACTCTGAACAGTCAATATTTACTTCAAACTATATCGATTGGATTTCATCTCGGAATTTACTTCTGGTGTATGTAGGTGTCACAAACTTCCATCTTCAATACAAGCAACAGCCGCGTCACCTTTTAAAAAGAACTAATTTAGTTCAGAATTAAAATGGACTGGTAGGAGAAACAAACATACTGAAACTACGTATCTAAAAATTGATTTAGATGTATAGAAATGTTATTTGTTTAGTGTAATTTGTGCTGTATTCTGTAATGTCCGTTGTAGTGTTATTATGTCTGCTGCAGTAATTAAAAATTTATAGAAGTTCACAAAACTGCCTTTTATTCGTGGACTTGGGTTTAATCAAGGCGTGGCAACCCTCCATTGACAAGGTAAGCCATTTTACCTTGAATATTTTCATTTTAAACAACAAAAACTGAAAGAAGGAAATAACATTAAATTACGCGATAATTGAAATCATAAAATAAAACTTCATAAGAATAGTGAAGCAGCTACTAGTTTCATAACCTGTTTTAAAACATGAATCATCGTCAGGATTATGGTAATTAATAAGCAGAACGTTGATTTATAACAAATTCTTAAGAGCCTGTAGAGCAATGAAGCACTGCGATTATTTTCTGTTAAATTTAGAACTTGATTTTGAAGCATTTCGCACATGGACGTTAGGCATCCTGAACAAAAAAATTTCCTCTTTCGTTAATTTCAAAGCATTCATTTTATGAATATTGTGCACTACTACTTTTTTGGATGTGCCAGGAAGAAATTTAAAAAAAAAAGATCTAATCATTTTGATGAGAATGGAAATAAAATTCCATACAAAATAATAAGCGCACTTACTCATCACAAAACATATAACAAGTGTATGTATGGAGTATGGAAGGAATTCTCTCTCTCTCTCTCTCTTTTGGTTATTTAAAGCTTAGAATGAAGGCAAAATGGAATGTTGCTGTTAAAGCACAAAAATTGCGCTCTCTAATTATCTTACGGATAATTAAATGCATCTCATTTCTAAATGTCATGTAGGTGAATGAAAATTCTGTTATATCTTCAAATACTAACAAAAATTTCAAATAATAGTACAGAATCTGAAGCATATACAGCAATTCCTACTAGTAGTGGCAATAAATCAAATGTATCGTTGTGTATGAATTTGTTTTTGTGTTATTAAAACATATTTTTTACTAAAAAAGTTCATGCTTTTCTCTTTTAGAATCAGTAATTTAAAAAAATAAAATGCCTAATTTTTTTTCTTAGGATTTCTTAAAATATACTCAAAATTTTAATTAAACATTTAATAACTTTGTCATTAATGAAGACAATCTCACAAAACTTTTTTTCATGTGTGGAGCAATATTATTCAAAATCTGTACGAACATTGAAAAAATTACTTTAAAAATACGGATTTTAAAAAAGAATTTATGTTTTTCGTCGAATACCCTTTTTGCGAGAATTGATTCAGCTAAACCAGGGATGGTGAACCAGCGTTGAATGAGATGAACAGGCTGAAAAACCTATCTGGAGATAACTAAAAAGTAAAAAATAAATTAAAAGGAAAAAAACTTTTTTAAAAACAAGCTTTTATTTAAACGCGCTAAAAAGAATAAAATAAAATTTTCCTTTAAATTTTTTTTTTTTTACTATCAATTTATAACGTCATTACACAATTTATATGATATAAAAGCTTGTCACGAGATTTACCTGTGTAGATAAACAAATAAATTAAATACCTTGATCTGATTGATTTTAATTTTTAAAAATTTCCTACTAAGTAAATACGAGTACTTAAATCTTGCGATACAAGCTTTTATATCATATAATTTGTGTAATGACGTTTTTAGCTGATAGTAAAAGAAGTTTTAAGGGAAAAGTTTAGTTTATTCTTTTTAGTGCGTTTAGATAAAAGCTTGTTTTCAAAAAAGTTTTTTTTTACTTTTAATTTATTTTTATGAAATATAAATGGAAAAGCATTTATTTGAAAAGCTATGCAAGTATGTCTATGGGGAAAATGTTACGTCGAATGGCATTAAAAATTTGGTCATTCAGCAACATCAGATGAAAGATTTTGCCTTCAAGTACTATAAAAAGGAAAGAGAGGTTTAGTTAATTAAAAAAACGAGTTAACGTCCTTAATTACAATATTTTTTTAAGAGGACTGATGTAAATATAAATCTGGCATTGTTGAATCGTATAGTGTTTCCTGGATCGCTGCTAAAAATAAAAACCTTATAAAAACTATGAAATGATTACAAAAAATTAGCTTTTTAGAAGCAGTTTATGGATTATTTAATAATTTCAAGAACAAGCCATACGTATAATAAATTTCAATTAAATCCCGACTGTATTCCCAATAGCACGATTGGGAAGAATTGGTTGTAATACATAAGGATGATTATTAGCAGTCAAACAAAATTGGAAAAATGTTGCTATTTTCTACTCCAATTTCATGAATCTTTGTATGTGATTGATACCTCACAGTTAGCAAATATTTGAAGGGGTTATTTTCGATTATTTCATTGCGAAAGATCTTATAAAAACTGTTCTACTAAAAAAACATACAAACAAAACATTTTGGAGAAAAAAATATTTATTTTAGAATAAACCTATTCAAAAACTTTTGGGTATAATAACAGATGGTTCTCAAGCTTTTACTAGTGTTAATAAAAGTTCTATTTCATTATGCCGTAAAGTAGGAACATTCCCGTGTTTTCTTTCTTGCCTCTGTGTTATTCATCAGCAATCTTTCTGTGCAAAATATAAAAATTTAGCCATACTGTTGGGTTGCAGCAAGAAAACTATTTTTTTTCGGCTGAAGAATAGCTGTGTGATATGTGTTTTTTCCCCTTTTCATCTGACTCATTCCTGTGGCACCATACCCGATCCGTTTCCTGTGTGCAATACTTGGAGTTTATTATTCGTATGTGTGCTTTTTGTTTATAATACATTTCAGCGCTTGTGCTTGCAATAAAATATGATATTTAACACTAGAGCGTCCATCGATGTCCATTTGACACCGGAGACCCCTCAGGGGCTCACCTTCTTTAGGTGAGAATGGATGTCACAATCCCGAGATGCCTTAGTGATCTCTTCCTTTTCCTAAGGGGTTTACTGTCTTTAGTAAACACGAGTGTCACGACCCCGGGGTACCCTAGTGATCCTTCTCTATTTTAGACTCTCTTTCTTGCCATTCTATTTCATCTTTTCTTCTTTTCCCGTCTAGACCACAGACAAATCACTTTAAGATGAACACAGTTGCAATTATTGATTCATTTTTTCCTTTTGACATCTTACAATTTATTATTAATAACATAATTTGGTTTACATTTTGTGTTGCGTTGATTTCGTTTCTTTCTCTTCAATTCCTTTAAATATTTTGAATATGTTGATTTTGATCTTAAATTTCTTTAGATATTTTGATTTTCGACTAACACTGCATGCATACATTACAAATATGTACAAATATGTAGGTGAGCATGTATTTTTATCAGTTAGTAAAATTTTTTTTAACGGTGTTTGGTGCAGTTTGAGCAAAATTGGCCCTCGCGCCATTAAACTTTACAGACACTCACTCACTTGACACCGGAGCTTCTTCAGTTTGTTCTCTTTTCCACAGTTTAGCAAGGAGTTCCAAAAATTTTCGTGACTTTTCATTATTTTCCATGGTAATTACACAGTAAACGTTTTGTGGTTCTAGGTTAATTAGGAGAAATTTTACAACTAACTATACCTATAACGTCCGCTGGTGTCATTTTGACACCAAGGTAGTTTTTCATCATAAGTAGCTATCATTCATCATTACTGTTATTAAAACGAATTTCCCAAAGTATACAATCGCACTTTTATTTGACTTTGAACGCAGTGTTATTGGTTAACAACGAAAACGAATTTATTTAATACGGTTTTATAAGTTTCACTTGTGTATGTGTGTGTGTGTGCATGTAATGGAATCTTAGAACTCGATTTTTACCCACTTAAAAAGATCGGATTCACTCGAAATTTCGCACACTTGTCAAGGACCGATGACAATACAATAATTTCATAATTTTGTTCCATTGTCCTATTCAGAATCGTCAGGAATAAGGATAATCAGATTTGGCGACAATTCGATATACCACTTCCAGATTTGGCGACTTATTGCATAGATCATTTTTAAATTTGGCGACTAGTTTTCTAAGATTGTTGTGTCTAAATGTTCGCATTTGTGGTTATCTCCTCATAAAAAAATCATTCAATTTTCGAACCTTTTGCAGAGCAGACACCCTGAAACGATGGCTTGTAGAAAAGGTAGAAAACGATGAAATTGCTAATTTATTACGAGAGATTTCTGAGAATGAATCGGAAGGTGGTGAGCTGTCTTGCTCTAATTTAGATTACGATGAAGACATAAAATTGAGTGAAAGGGACTGCGAAAAATCTGAAGAAAGTGCATATATTATTGATATTATTCCAGTGAATCCTGATATATACATCGCTAGGGATGGCACAGAAGGGATACCGCATAACAATAATGATCCTAGCAGATTTGTGACTCGGAATGTTTTGCGACAAAGTAATGGTTCAACAAGCTTCGCGAAACATAATGTCAACGTTAGTTTTTTTATAATGTAAAGGATCTTAAAGTATGTTAATTACACGAATAACATTAAAAAACTCAAAACTAAACCTTATTGACCTGTAGTCTTGCAATTGTTTAGTTACTACAATTATTTTATATATTTTATATCATGGTGTCGAAACAAACACCGGCGGGCGTTTAAGGGTAATCGAAATCCCAGACATTCTAGAGTTAATCCATGGCGAAGAATTTACTCCACAAGAAAAACAAAACATGCACTGAAGTTTGTTAATGAAATAATTACCGAAGTGATGTCTTCTATGTGTTTTAGGTGGCCGCAGTAGAGATGTGGTCTAGGCATCGGATCATGGCTAGCTGTCATGAGTTCGATCCCAGTACCACTGAAGACCCGCCGTGTAGGAGCGCGATGCACGTTAAATCTGTCGAGAGTTCAAACGTCCTCCCGTTGGAGTGGTGTGGTAGTTAGGAGAGGGGGTGCCAGCTCAGGTGTCGTCCGCATCACTTGACCATGGTTCAAAATTTCGCAGACCGTCACCGAAAGCCCTCGTGTAGCTGAACAGTGTGGCGTTAATATTCACTCACTCTACGTGTTTTATGTATGCTTTTTAAATAAGGCATTAACAGATGAATTGAAGAAGTACGTACTAATGCTTACTAAGGTAAAGGTACTTACTAAAGCTTTTAAACAAAGTTTTGAAAAAAAGGATCAATATATCGAGAAGCAGAGATTATCAATATTGGAAAAGGGAGAGATGTTTCCAATTTTAACCCAACCAGTCAACTCACAATAGTTTATGTGCGCACAATACATCACATGACTAAGTGTATAAATGAATCATTGGGGAAAACTCGAATAAATATTTTCATTTCATTTTTCACTTTATTGGCGAAAAACAATACGATCAATAAAAAAATTAATGTATTTCTCTGAAAATTGATAATCCTGAGATGAAAATTTAGATACAGATTTTTAAATGCGCTTTTTATTATCCAATCAACTCAAATATCGAAAAGAATTAGAACCCAATACAGATGAATCGGCATCGAAATAACTGAACCATTAAAAATGGACAATGACGTAATCATCGAATGGTATCTTATTTCTCATTTTAAATTTCGATAGATAAATATAGTCAAAGATTGTGCTATTAAAGAATTACTTTGCAACGAACTGTAGTTTCAGCCATGATCCATTGAAGAGGATGATCATTATTTTTGGTCAGTGAATTATTTCACTATCAAAATGGAATGGTGTTCGAAGCATCGAGTGTTGCATTTGAATTCTCTTCAAATTTTAATAATTCGATCGAGCTATAGGTTGAGCTATCGATTTTTTTCGTAACAAACTGTTAAGTTAGAGCCATAATCAAGTGAAGAGGACGATATCTGATTCGTTATCGCAAATTCAATATCAATAATTTAACCATCAAAAAGCTATAAAGACACAAGTGTTGAGTATGCGTGGAATTCTTTTTTTTTCAATTTACCATTCACAACAGAGGTATACCCAGTTATGTAAAACGTACTGTGCGTCTAAATGCAAATACTGACTCACTCAAGTAAAGAGGATGATGTCTGAACTATTTTATCTTACTACTAGCTGTTACCCGCCCGCTTCGCTGGGTATTTCATGATGTTTTATAAATTTTTACTGCTTATGTATAAATTATTGATATCTAAGTCCTAGCATTAAGAATTCGATTGTATTGAAAAATATATTTAGACCTGTAACTGTCACCTCTTGATAAATAAAAAGGGCAGAACTCATCTAATTTGTATTTTCTAAAAATCTCTAAAATTGAAGTATAGAATGATGTTTGCTCTTTCGTAACCCAAAAACCAAGTGGATTCCCGCAAAACCAATTTTCGCGGTGGATCTCTACTCCGAAAATTGAACATGCAAGCCAAATTTCAAGTCTAAATCAAACAGAAAAAAATAAAAGTTTTACTATCAATATCCACGTAATCCCGTGTGTGTTGAGAGCCGTTTTTCAAAATAACCTCTCTTAGCGGATTTCAATTCAACAAAAGAAAAATGCAAACCAAATTTCATTATTATAGACCTTGTAGCTCGAAAAAAGGATTTTTTGTGTGTCAATACGTCCCAGTAACCCCTGCACCCCTCCGCAGCACTTTATTTACTTAAAATACATTCTTAGTGCATCCCTATTCAACAAAAGAAACATGCTTAAAAAATTTTAAGTATATGGGTCTAACAATTAAAAACAGGAATATTTTTCTGTAACTCCTCTTGACCTCTCGCAACCATCCTTAGGGGTCAATTTTCGTTTTACTCTTTGTTAGAGGAATTATATTCCATGAAAGGAACATGCTTACCAATTTTCAAGCAGGATGATCAAATAGTTTAAAAATGGAAATATTTATCGATTACGCTTCTTAATCTCCCAAAATTAAACTTGGTAGTTGATATTCGCAAAACCCATTTTGTAGCGGTTCTCTACGAAAGGAATCTGCTTATCAAATTTCAAGACTGTACGTCTAATAGTATAAAAATGGGGATAATTATCTATAACGCCACTTGAGCCCCCGCAACGCCACTTCGGTGTCTGTTTTCACAAAACCCATTTTGTAGGGGAATTGCACTCTATGAAAGGAATCTGCTTAGCAAAAATTGTGCGTCCAATAAATTAAAAATGCAAAAAAAATTATCAATAACGCCCCTTGAACCCCCGCAACGCCACCTAGGGGTCTATTTTCACAAAACACATTTTCTAGTGTATCTCTATCCTATGAGAGGAATCTGCTCACCAAATTTCAAGACTGTGCGTCTAATAGTTTAAAAATAGAAATAATTACTTATGTCTGCCCTTAACCCTCCGCAACACCCCTTGGGGTCAATTTTCCCCAAACCCGTTTTGTAACGGATATGTACTCCATGAAAGAAACATTCCTACCAATTTTCAAACAGGTAGGTCAATTAGTTTAAAAACGAAACAATTTATCTATTACGCCACTTAATCCCCCGCAACGCCACTTAGAGGTCTGTTTTCCCAAAACCTTCTTATAGCTGATCTCTACTCTATGAAAGAAATCTTTTTTTTAAATATAAAGACTGTGCGTCTAATAGTTTAAAAATGGAAATAATTATCTATAACGCCCTTAAGTCCCGGAACGCCACTTGGGGGCAATTTTCACGAAACCCATCTTGTAGCGTATCTCTACCCTATGAGAGGAATCTGCTTACTAAGTTTCAAGACTGTACGTCTAATAGTTAAAAAATCGGAATTTATAACGCCCCTTAAACCCCCACCCCCGCAACACCCCTTGGGGTCAATTTTTTAAAAACCCATTTTGTAGCGGATATTTACTCCATGAAAGAAACTTACCTACCAATTTTCAAGCAGGTAGGTGAAGTAGTTTAAAAACGGATATATTTATCTATTACGCCCCTTAATCCCCCGCAACGCCACTTAGAAGTCTGTTTTCACAAAACCCGTTTTGTAACTGATCATTATTCTACGAAAGGAATCTATTTATCAAATTTAAAGACAGTGCGTCAAATAGTTTAAAAATGGAAATAATTATCTATAACGCCCCCTAAGCCCCTGCAACGCCACTTGGGGGTCGATTTTCAGCAAACTCATTTTGTAGCGGATCTCTACTCTCTGAAAGGAATCCGCTTACCCAATTTCAAGATTGTACATCAAGTAGTTTAAACATGGAAACAGTTATTATTAAAGCCCTTAACCCCCCGTAACGCCCTTTGCGTTCCGAATTTCGGAAAATCCTTTCTTAGCTGATGTCTACACTATCAAAGGAACATGTCTACCAAATTTCAAGTCTGTAGGTTGAATAGTTGCAGAGATTTCGTGATTAGTCAGTCAGTGAGTGAGTCGCTTTTCTCCTTTATATATATAGATACAAAGGATTTCCAAACCATTACACATCACGTAAAAACGTTTAATATTAAACTTATAACTGAATACAAAATCAAACGGAGTCTGATTAAACGAAGCAAATAATGTATGACATTAGAGAGTATTTATAAAATTCATTAAAATGGGAAATCTAACGACAGAAAATCTGGTAACTAAAATAAAAATGAACACCAAAACAATGTAAAATAATTTTCGATGTGAAATTCTTATGAAAGAAAAGTATCACTTACCTTATTTTTAGTTTCTGCATCCTGGGATGTGCTTAATCTAAAGTTTGATTATATTCTAGCATAAATACTGCAACTTTTTATAAGGAGAGTTCTTTGTTTGATGCAAAAATTATTCCATGAAAAAAGAACTGATACATTCCATTATGCTTTCTTCTCTCATTATGCTTCATTTGAATGAATACTCATAAATCTGGATCAAATTTTCATTTAAAATCCTTCCTGTGCTTTTCCAAGTATCGTAAAATTATTTTACTTGAAAAAGGCATAACAGATGTATGTTATTTACAACTTAGCTAAATGAAAATGAAATACACTAGGGGGGGATTAAAGACGGCGATTTGTTGCTTCCTGAAAAGTAAATCATATCTTTTCCCCCCTCCCTATAGCTAATGTAAGGTATACTTTTTTGTAACAGTGATGAATTTTTATAATCTTCCTAGCATTTTATCTGATTTTCAGCCTGATTTTTTTTTATATCTGTCAGTAATTTATGTTTAAAAAGAAAACTGCTGGAGAAAAGTATCTCTCTCTCGTCACGGGGATTACAGCAAGTAAAAAAAAAAATGTTTTTTGATCTGGTTATGAATTTGGCTGAAGTGAATGACTTTGGATCGCCAATTGGAAAATCACTTAAAAATTCAATTTTAAAATATGCAAAGTGAATTTTGAGAAAATCTACGTTAATGGCATCAGTCAGGCTGTGGGCTCCCCCGCAGTGCGGGGGTTGCACGTTACGCCAGTGCCCCTTGCATTATAGTAACCATTAAGATGACAGTAAAAGTAGATTATTTTCTCACCTGTTTTACCAGATTTACTTCCAGTATTCTTAACATACAAGGAAGTAGTTTGTTTTTCTATGGTTTCTTTCCATAACTTGAAATCTTCTTAAGTGTTAAAATTATGCGTATCCTTTTCTATTCAGATATTATGTACTAAATCAACACGATCCTCCAATGCTTTTTTAGAAATGAGTTCTACACTACAAATGTTACATCTTACCTGTTTATTCATACTTACCTTATGAATCGATTTTGCATGTCGATATAAGTTCGAAACAGTAGAGAAGGGGTCTTATCACATTCAACACACATAAAGCTATCCATAGTTAAATAATCATTTTTAAATTAGTCAGTTTTAAAAAGAAATATTGATAATAAAAACACACAAATGTATGCAAAAAAAAAAAAATATGAGTTTTTATTTTTGATACCTACAAAGAATTCCGTCAACTATCCTTTATTACTGAAAAAAGATAAAAACAAAATTATTATTACAATAGATTAAATTTTCTTGATCATAGATAGATTACTGCGTGTTTGACACTACATTCAATCAATTAAGTTCCTAGTGGAAATAAATATATTTTAAATTGCATTGCATTGATTATAGATTACTGCATGTTTGACACAAAAATCAGTTCAAAAGACAAATCAATCTGAATTCATCCACAACCTCAAAGAATACACGCGGTTTTTATTTTTTAAAAATGATTCTTTATAATAAAGAAAAAAGCAATACGGAATTAGTTTTTAAAACAATGTTGTTGTTCAATAATAATCGTAGAATAATGGGGGGAAAATACTTACCGATGGCCAAAGAAAATTTGCTTTACCCAAACAAAAATACTACATGGACACATATACTACTAGCATGAAAAACAATATTCAAAAATTTTCTCTTTTGCTACCAAGGGAAATTTTCCTGTCCCTCACGATGTCAGCGCCCCCTGGAGATTTCGATTACTTTTAACATTAGGATTTTTACTGTCCCTATTGGCTTATGTTTGCCGTCCCTGTACATGAGCAATTTATGTATCCCTGTAAAGAGAACAGATGTCCTTTTGCAGTGTCGAAAAAACAAGAACAGTACTTGGTATAAGAATATCTTAATATAATAACCGGCCTATTAATAGCCACCCTTTCCAATTAACCATTTAGGTACTAAGCAATTGTCCATTAATGGCTGTTTGAAATATATATTCTTTCTGTTTTATTTATAAAAGTGGTGTTTATAATATATAAAAAATTCTTTTTCGTTGAAACAGTTGGACTTCATCAACGCTTAGCTAGCTGTCCAGAGGAGGAATAAGAGGAGGTCCACTTATTCCAGAGGATTTGCTTATGTATTCGTTATCCTCCCCAATACATCACATACCCGCGCCTACGTGGAAAATGAGGGTATTGGGGACTGAATCGCATAACTTTTAATCAGAAATTAAGGGATTAATTATAAACCATACAAATTATCAAGATAAGCTTTAATTTTTTAATATAGTTTTATACATGACAAGCCCATGGGTCATTGGTAATTATTAAACTTGTTCTTAGCTTAGTATTGTTAAATTAATTATCAAACACCTTGTGCATTACAGATATATTTATGAGTGTATTATATCAGTGTAAATGTATATTTTATTTTTTATTATGTAAGAATGTATTTTGTTTGTTTAACTCAGTAAATTAATATTTTTAAAAATAATCATCCGTTTTTGACTTTTCAATATGCTCACCCCCCCCCTCGTAGAGTTATCACGACCCTCTGGGGGGGGGGCGAGCCCACAGTTAGAGAAACGCTGATCTAACTGGATCTCCTAAAGAATAAAAGTGCGTGAAAGTTGTAATCTATATATATAAAGGAGAAAAGCGACTCACTCACTGACTGACTGACTGATTGACTGACTGACTGACTGACTGACTGACTGACTGACTAATCACGATATCTCTGGAACTATTCAACCTACATACTTGAAATTTGGTAGACATGTTCCTTTTATAGAGTAGACATCAGCTAAGAAGGGATTTTCCGAAATACGAAACGCAAGGGGCGTTACGGGGGTTAAGGGGCGTTATAAATAATTGTTTCCATGTTTAAACTACTCAATGTACAGTTTTGAAATTGGGTTAGCAGATTCCTTTCATACAGTAGAGATCCGCTACAAAATGAGTTTGGTGAAAATCGTCCCCCAAGTGGCGTTGCAGGGGCTTAGGGGGCGTTATAGATAATTATTTTCATTTTAAAACTATTTGACGCACTGTCTTTAAATTTGATAAATAGATTCCTTTCGTAGAATAATGATCAGTTACAAAACGGGTTTTGTGAAAACAGACTTCTAAGTGGCGTTGCGGGGGATTAAGAGGCGTAATAGATAAATATATCCGTTTTTAAACTACTTCACCTACCTGCTTGAAAATTGGTAGGTAAGTTTCTTTCATGGAGTAAATATCCGCTACAAAATGGGTTTTAAAAAATTGACCCCAAGGGGTGTTGCGGGGTGGGGGGGGGGTTCAAGGGGCGTTATAAATTCCGATTTTTTAACTATTAGACGTACAGTCTTGAAACTTTGTAAGCAGATCCCTCTCATAGGGTAGAGATACGCTACAAGATGAGTTTCGTGAAAATTGCCCCCAAGTGGCGTTCCGGGACTTAAGGGGCGTTATAGATAATTATTTCCATTTTTTAAACTATTAGACGCACAGTCTTTATATTTAAAAAAAGATTTCTTTCATAGAGTAGAGATCAGCTATAAGAAGGTTTTGGGAAAACAGACCTCTAAGTGGCGTTGCGGGGGATTAAGTGGCGTAATAGATAAATTGTTTCGTTTTTAAACTAATTGACCTACCTGTTTGAAATTGGTAGGAATGTTTCTTTCATGGAGTACATATCCGTTACAAAACGGGTTTGGGGAAAATTGACCCCAAGGTTGTTGCGGAGGGTTAAGGGCAGACATAAGTAATTATTTCTATTTTTAAACTATTAGACGCACAGTCTTGAAATTTGGTGAGCAGATTCCTCTCATAGGATAGAGATACACTATAAAATGTGTTTTGTGAAAATAGACCCCTAGGTGGCGTTGCGGGGGTTCAAGGGCGTTATTGATAATTTTTTTTTGCATTTTTAATTTATTGGACGCACAAATTTTGCTAAGCAGATTCCTTTCACAGAGTGCAATTCCCCTACAAAATGGGTTTTGTGAAAACAGACACCGAAGTGGCGTTGCGGGGGCTCAAGTGGCGTTATAGATAATTATCCCCATTTTTAAACTATTAGACGTACAGTCTTGAAATTTGATAAGCAGATTCCTTTCGTAGAGAACCGCTACAAAATGGGTTTTGCGAATATCAACTACCAAGTTTAATTTTGGGAGATTAAGAAGCGTAATCGATAAATATTTCCATTTTTAAACTATTTGATCATCCTGCTTGAAAAATTGGTAAGCATGTTCCTTTCATGGAATATAATTCCTCTAACAAAGAGTAAAACGAAAATTGACCCCTAAGGATGGTTGCGAGAGTCAAGAGGAGTTACAGAAAAATATTCCTGTTTTTAATTGTTAGACCCATATACTTGAAATTTTTAAGCATGTTTCTTTTGTTGAATAGGGATCACTAAGAATGTATTTTAAGTAAATCAAGTTCTGCGGGGGGTGCAGGGGTTACTGGGACGTATTGACACAAAAAAATCATTTTTTCGAGCTACAAGGACTATAATAATGAAATTTGGTTTGCATTTTTCTTTTGTTGAATTGAAATCCGCTAAGAGAGGTTATTTTGGAAAACGGCTCTCAACGGGATTACGGGGATATTGATAGTAAAACTTTTGTTTTTTTCTGTTAGATTTAGACTTGAAATTTGGCTTGCATGTTCAATTTACGGAGTAGAGATCCACCGAAAATTGGTTTTGCGGGAATCCACTTGGTTTTTGGGTTACGAAAGAGCAAACATCATTCTATACTTCAATTTTAGAGATTTTTAGAAAATACAAATTAGATGAGTTCTGCCCTTTTTTTTTATCAAGAGGTGACAGTTACAGGTCTAAATATTTTTCAATACAATCGAATTCTTAATGCTAGGACTTAGATATCAATAATTTATACATATATACAAAATTTATAAACATCAGAAATACCCGCCAGCGGGCGGCAACAGCTGCAACATAATAATTGTTTAAAGAGCGTTACATGTCAAAGTTATTAAAGTTCAACAAAGATCACTATAATTATTGGATATGTTATAGTTTTACTTGCGGTTACGCAAAGTTTATGGAGAACTTGAGTTCGTTTTGTATGACAGATTTTCATAATCTTCTGATTTCTTATTGGATTTTGTGGAACTCTACAGTGGCGTAACGCACCCCCCCCACAACCTCCACGTCGAGGGGTGCAGAGGGATCTGCTCGATTGACACCATTATGTTGCGATTGCGATCATTTGTAAAATCCGGCTATCTAAACCTTATTTGAGAGCCCGATATTCTGTTGTTACCGATTCTGGGTATCCCTGCGAACCTCAGGATTCCGTGGAACACAGTTTGAAGAGCCGCCTGAATCTTTCTGAGTACTTATTTTCTTCAACTGCTGAACATCTGTTTACAATGACGGTAGTAACAATTGACTGCGTACTGATCTTGTGCGGCCGCAAACATCGAGTTTTCTTTAAAACTTTTCTTTTCTTTAAAACGACCCAAAGAAAATCCCTTCTCCAATTCCATCAGACAGAATATCCCTACGAATTACCAATACTCGTCAAAAATCCCCTTCACACAATATCCAAGCATTCAAACTCACTTTGCTGAACATATGAAATCACTTGCTGATAATCTCCTTCGTGCGTCATTCAACCCCTCTGCGCACTTTATTCCCTATTTAACGTTCTAAAAACTTTTCAGTAAACCACCCTTGAGGACTGTCACATGGCTATCTCCAGCACTACTTCGAGGTCCTTACGGAAAACCATAATAACAGGTTATATGATTTCGCGCGCGTAACATTCTTTCATACCTACAAAGTCATGGAAATCTTTGGGCCTAAAATCATAATGCATACACATACACTTTTTATGTATGTCGGCGAAATGGTTATTTGGTTATTATTCAAGGTTCTGTATACCTGTTTCTTTTTTACGGGCGGCTTGCTTTGAGGTTGGGGGTCGTTCTACCGATTGTTGACAAGTAGGTAAGGCGACACTTGGATTGTGGCTATCCACCCCCTGCTATTTATTTTTTTCGTTTTGAGGGGGGGGGGAGCGTTGTGCTCTGTTTATTGTGTTTGATGGCGTGGGAAGCTGTGTGTACTGAAGTGAGAGAGGGCAGTTGTAAAGGGAAATGAACTGGGCGTTGCTCTTTGCGGTCGGCTTTGATAACATGGTGTGACAAGGAGGAACGATTTGTGAGGTTTCTAATGAATTGGATCGTTTTCTTGGGGGTAGGGAAATAACGTATTCAGTTTTTATTTTTCTTTCTTTCTTTTTCGGCTGCCTTTGTCTAATGATAAAGAATAGGGTTGAAATCGGACAGCTTTATTGGATGGAGAAACACTCAAGAACGTCTTAACTCTTTCATGTGCGGAATTTTTGAAAAAATAACGCACTGGAGGAAAATAATTACAGATATTTTAGATAAACCTCAAAAAACTAATTATTGAGCAAAAGCTGGTCCATATTAATCATTTTAAACACTTTCAAATAAAGGTTGTCCAAAGTTAAAAAAATTAGGTGGTACATAATTTGTACCATTACGCTTCACGCAGCATGATAGTTTTGGAAATATGATTTTTTCCTTCCTAGGCACAATGGTAGCTTTAGCTAGTTATTTTAGAGTTGGAAAATAAATAAATACTTTTCTCCATCGTTTAATATTATTCATCCTATATATTAAAGCATTTTCAGTTTTTCCTAATCTAATGTTGTAAGCTTAATTTCAGTTTAGTCCTAATTTACCTAATGTTAGTTTTAATTTTAAATATTCTATTCTATACGTTATTCTGTGAGGTTTCAAATGAATTGGATCGTTTTCTTGGGGGTGTGGAAATAATGTATTCAGTTTTTACTTTTCCCCCCTTTCTTTTGCGGTTGTATTTATCTAATGGTAAAGAATAGGGTTGAAATCGGACAGCTTTTTCTGATGGAGAAACACTCAAGAACGTCTTAGTTCTTTCAGGCGCTGAATTTTTGACAAGAATAATGCACTAGAGGCAAATAATTACAAATATTTTAGATAGACCTCACAAACCTATAATTACTGAGCAAAAGCTGGTCCATATTAATCATATTAAACACTTTAAATAAAGGTTGTCCAAAGTTTTAAAAAATAGGTGGTACATATTTTGTACCACCACCTCTCAAGCAGCATGATAGATTTGGAAACATGATTTTTTGCTCCCGGAATACAACAGTAGCGTTAGCTAGTTATTTTACAGTTGGAAAATAAATAAATGCACTTCTTTATTTTATACTGTTATTCATCCTATATTTTAAAACATTTTCAGTTTTTCCTAATCTAATGTTGTAAGCTTAATTTTAGTTCTAATTTACCTAATGTTAGTTTTAATTTTAAATATTCTATTCTATACATTATTTTATTTTACCTAGTTTTTATTTAGTCAACATATATAATAAGTGTATTAGTTGTATGTATATTTTCCTGAACACGAGCTATAGCTCATTCAGGATATTTATGTCATTTTGTTTGTGTTTTTTTTTTTGTTATTTAATAAATATTATTATTACTTTTTAAAAGATGTAGCTATCAACAAATCTATCCGGCATGATAAACATGTCCATTATTGCGAAAAAATAAGTGGAATGCATTTTGTATTTTTAAAGAAGAGGGCCATCAATAGCGTGGTGGTACATTTCTTGAATTCTCATATTTTCATACTAGCAATGCACATGTGAGGTATTAATTATTATATTATTGATTTATTTAGTTACACAATATTTGTCCTTTCCTGATTTGTATTAAATATCACAAGAATCACTTTCATTTACACTTAAAAATACACAGCACAATCACTTCAAAAAAAAAAATACCGCTCACCAGACTCACAGCTGATCAAAGAATGAACTACTGCATAAACCCGTAGCACACAATTACCTTCTGACATCTGTTGGAAACTTGAGTATCTTCTAGGAGTTTACCTCTGTGGTGGTTCAGAGAATGTACCATCTAGCACTAATTTCTGAGCCATCCAAACAAATGGTACATTTTATGCACCACCACACAATAAACGAATAAGAATTGATGGTATAACATAAGTACCACAAAGCATGGAAGAGTTGAGGCATGGGGCAACTGGGTCCGGGCCCAGTGCTTCAGCCACAATCGGGGACTCGTCTCGTTCTCGACTCAGACTCGAATTCGAATTCAAATTGAATAATTTATACGGTGAAGTGTTATTTTCAGTTGTAAATGCCGAAAAACTGGGAATTTTGGACAGTATGTCAACTGGCTACATATGATGACTGTCATCCATGCATAAACCTAGACCTACCACCATACATAGTCATTATTCACTGAAAAAGCTACAGTAGGTCGAGCCAGTTAGTGCGAGTGTAAGCCAAGCCCATTTATTTGTTTCGGGTTTGTACGAGTATTTGACAAAGTATGCCATGTTTTGTCTACTTTTATAGGTCATAGATGGGGCCTATATTTGTGGAGGGGTTCAAGGCCTTAAGAAGTTTTTGACGTACCTGGAAATACTCCAAAGTTAATATGTTATTCCTTCTCTTCATCAACCCCCTAACGAACACTTTTTTTTTTTTGAAAAATACAGGACAATAATAATTTTTTTTTCACTAGGAAATTTTATCTTAGAACCTTGTTTTGGCATAAAATAAAAAAAGTAGAAAATAAATCAAAACTTTAGTTTTAATCTGGGATTTTGATCCACATTATATATATATTATCGACAAAGTATGAAATGTGCCGGCATTCTATACAATGCCGGACGTTTTTAGGTAAAGTATGAAATATGAGATTTATTACATACTTTGCCTAGGCATTGTATAGAATGCCTAATGCTATTTAGGCAAAGTATGAAAAAAGGTCATGATAAGGATATTATATCAATGACTTACATTCCTAAAAGTACAAATGTTATTCTGACAAAATAATGAGACTATCATTAAAAAAATTAATGTTAAATTGTGATTTGGCAAATACTTGTTTTAAAATTCCTTCAGAAGTTCCAAGTTTATAGAAACCATCCTATTTCTCACTCATTACAAGTTCCCATATATTGGCATTCGAAAAAAATCAAAGTTTTGTACTTCAATAAACTTTTTAAAAAATAATTTTTGATTTTTTTCTGGCAAGTTTCACGTAGGTGGATGCACAGTTCAATATCATAACGTGTAACATTTTTGTATTTGGTTGAAAGTTCTTTCAAAATTCTATCACATCCCCAGAATCCGGAATTTAATTTTGCTCTTGGAAAATTAAATTCCTAGAACAAGTTCACATCTTCAAACCGGTGTCAAAATTACCGGCGGCAATTGGTATCCCCTACATGGTGCCACACTAAAAAGGATACGTGCCCCTGGGGAATGTACTAAGTGTGAAAATGGTAAAGATACCAATCTGCAGCCCCATTGGGGGAAAAAAGAATCCGTGAGGTAAATACTGTATAGCAGTTCTTCCCAACAGTTTTGTTGAATAGTGCAAAGTGCCACTGAGAATTGTACCGCGTGCCGCATGTGGCACGTGTGACATAGGTTGCCGACCCCTGCTATAGACCATGGCTCCTTCTCCAACACTATAGCTTGCTTCTCCATTTTCAGGTAGCACAGGAAAAAAACAATTTTTTGTTGAACAAGTTTAAGTAAAATTGAGTATTTTGACATTTCCGAACTAACAGCAATATACAACAAACAGATTCTGAGCCTGAGACACACGTTAAAAGCTTTATGTCTTGCCAATTGACAATATTCGAAATGAATCTGAGATGTATTTCATACTTTGCCGGTTTCTCATTAGGCATTCTATAGAATGCCTAGGCATTGTGTGAAATAGGAATCATTTCAAACATTGCCGGCTGGATTTAGGCATTGTGTTGAATGCCGGATTTCATACTTTGCCGGTAACATATATAACATGACTATAGTTATCTTAGGTATATAACTATTTTTTGTATATTTTTGTAATATATATATATATATATATATATATATATATATATATATATATATATATATAGAGAGAGAGAGAGAGAGAGAGAGATGAGAGAGAAATATTGCAATCTTGCACTTACAAAGACTTTTATTTATTTTCGTAAGAAAACATATTTTTCTGTCAATAAAAATTTTCTTATCGTGACGATGTAATGAATTTATTTATTTATCTCACACACGAGAACAAAAATAATAAGGCAGTAAGTCCTGTTCAATATAACGGCTACATATTTAAAACTGTACAAATGAAATTGAAAAAAAAAATGCGAAAAGGAAGACATATATATATATAAATATACATATATACTGCTGGTCACCGTAATTGCAACACCCTGAAGGAAGCGTGTAAATAACATGAAATTTACAACATGCATTAGCGGAGGTGAGGTATGCAAATGATTAGAATTTCAGCGCTGACACACATCACACACGCCTGTGGCGCCACCTCAAAGCGCTATTTAGGCTTGCAGATTTCGACGATTTCAAGTTCGGCAATTGTGTTTTTCTTGTGGTTTTTTCAAAAAACGATCAGTTATGTCTCGTAGAAAACAGCTATCAGCTTTTGATCAAGTATCCGAGTTCGACAGAGGAAGGATAATGGCATACCGAGATTGTGGGTTTTCTTTCAGGGAAATCGGTAGTCGTGTTGGACGAAACGAAACAACTGCAATGCGGATATGTGACCGTTGGAGGCAGGAGGGTACGACGGACTGACGTGGTCGATCGCATCCACCTCAGTGCACCACTTCACATGAGGAAGGCAAATTGTGCGCATGGCAGTGACGGATCACTCAGTCACATCACGAATCATAGCACAGCACATTGAGTCTGTAACGCATCATTCAGTGTCTACGCGTACCATTCGATGCTGTTTACAGCAGAGTGGTCTGTCTGCAAGACGTCCATTGTCTGTCTACCCTTGACGCAGAACCACAGACGTCTCCGCCGCCAATGCTGCGATGAAAGAAGGTGGGTAGCAGAATGGAATGAAGTTGTCTTTACTGACGAGTCACGCATCTGTCTGCAACACTACGATGGTCGGATTGGAGTCTGGAGACACCATGGAGAGAGGATGCTGAACAGCTGCGTTAAGCACCACCACACTGGTCCTGCACCGGGTATTATGGAATGAGGTGGTATTGGTTATCACTCTCGCACTCCTCTAGTACGCATTACCGGTACTTTAAACAGCCAGCTCTACATCTCCGAGGTGTTGGAGCTAGTTGTCTTTCCTTACCTTCAGGGTTTGGCCACAGCCATATTTCAGTAGGATAATGCGATACCACATGTGGCACGCATTGTCCAAAGGTTCTTCGTCAATACCCAGATTGAATTGCTTCCCTGGCCCGCTCGCTCTCCAGATCTTTCATCGATAGAAAACATGTGGTCCATGGTTGGTCAACGATTGACCCAGATTACACCCCCAGCTGCCACACCAGGTCAACTTTGGCAACGTGTGGAAGCTGCTTGGTCTGCTGTACCCCAAGAACACATCCAAAGTCTCTTTGAATCAATGCCGAGGCGTGTGGCAGTGGTGATCTCCAACAATGGCGGCACCACACTTCACAGAAGTCTATAAATATAATCATTTGATACTTGGTCAACATGTTATCTACAAAATAAGTTTTGTTGTGCTATCTCTTGTCTTTTTTGGTGTTGCATTTGCGGTGGCCAGCAGTGTATAACGGCTCTTCATATATAAAACTCTTTTAAAAATATTATTTCAAAAAAACTTATTTTAATGCAATTTTTCGGAAAAAAATAAATAAAGAATGCATAATTTCAAAACATTCTTCTTCTTTTTTCTATGAAAAAGGCTTCGGTAATAATAATAATAATACTTTGCATTTATATAGCTAGGAGTTCTCCACAGAAGTTTTGAAAAAATCACATTATTTTTAGAATTACGATCAGTTGAAATAATAACTGGGCTTTCTCTAGAAGTCCTAGCCATATGTAGGGAAAATATTACTATTATTGAAGTTTTTTTTCATAAAATAAGAATGTTTTGAAAACATAAATTTTTTTTTCGTTTTTTTTGCCAAAAAATATTGCATTTAAATAATTTTTTACTTTACTAATATCCTTAAAACAATTTTATACGTATTTTCTTATTCAGCAAACACTAATTAAGTTATGCAGCCCCGGGGGATCCCGGTGTTTCTTCAAATCCCGAAATCCGGGATTAAAATAACTAATCCTGGAATTTAATTTTTGTCTGAATTATGTTTTGACATTTTTTTTCTCATCAAAATTTTGTAAGAATTTAATTCTCAGAAAATTTATATAGAGAGCTTCCACTTCCGAAACGGACATTGCGCAACATTCATTGCCATTCCCCAGTAATTAGAAAAATGTGACTCATTTGTCTGATGTTTATAATGAATTTTTCTTTTCTGAATCATCAATCATGTGAATCATTTTTATGAATTACCATGTTAAGTCAACATAAAAGATGTTTCTTTAGATTTTCTTTCTCTTTTTTTTTCATACATCTAGAGATAACTTTAGTAATATTATTTTGTTATTATAAGTATATTCTTATAAGCTGTTATTTCTGTTTGAAGTATCGAAAAGACATTTCTTTAGAATTCTTTCTGAAAATTTAAAATTTGCGAATTAACTCAGTTATAGGTGAGTTATTTCACTGTTTTATTCTTTTTTAATCTACAAAGAGATAAATTAAATAATATTATTTTGTTATCAATATGAACATATCGTCAAATTAGATTGCATGTATTAATATTTAAATATTGTAAAAAAATATTTCGAATAGACATTTTTTGAGGAAACTAGAGACAGAATTTTATTGGACTGAAGTATACAATGAATCTATTAGTATTTTTTAATATTGAAATCTGTTTTTTGAGTATTTTGTTAGAGATAACTTTCGTCTTAATTATTTAATAATTTCTATATTATATGTTAATAAGATTGAAAAGAAAAGGCAAGTATTATTTCTGTGGGTAGAAATAATACTTTCTGTGGGTCTGTATACGTAGAAATATTTTTTAGATTAAAATTTATGTAAATCCATTCTATCTTTTGCACGTGCAGTGTGCAGGTATATGTGAGTTTGTCAGGACAAAAACTTCAGCTCAGTCTTCATAATTTTAATTTTGAAAATTTTTGTTCCTTAGAATGTCTTACCCCCAATGTAGTTATCAATTGTATATACAAATATATTAAACATAAAAAAAAAATGCAGTGTTTCAATGAAAATAAAGTAGGGGCTTTTTGTTCTGTTTTAAATTTACAATATTTTGGAAAATCTAAAACGTATCAATTTTTAATTCAAATGGGTCATTTTTTCAATGAATTCAAATTGTATTATTTTTATTAAATTCAAATTGTATTATTTTTATTAAATTCAAATTGCATTATTTTTATTGAATTAATTGTGTACTATTTTTTATTTATATTTTATGATACATTAAGTTATGTTTTGATTTGTTTCAATAAATAATAATATTAAACCAATTTTTTAATTATGTTTTCAATTTTATTATGTAATTACAACCATGCTAATGCGTAAGTATTTTTCATAAACAGTCCAGTTTTAATCCCGGGACCAATCCTGGGATAGGGATAATGTAATCCCGAAATCCCGGGATTGAAAATATAGAACGGGATTTTAAACCGTAACTAATTATCAGAATAATTATTAATTTATAGGGTTTTCCAAAGCACGCTTTCGTACGTCATCAGTCACCTTAATGTAATATCCATTAATCTAATAAAAACATCATTTTTAGTGTATAATCCAATGCTGGTTCCAAATGTCTTCCTTTTCGTTTATATATTCTGCAATTTTTTGTATGTTATACTTTTAATTCCAAAATAATACTGAACTTTTTGTAAGTTTAGATGAAAAGCCGCATATATATGTATTGAATACTTTTGAATGTCAAAGTTAACTACGTTAAATCTAGTTAACGGTCTAGTTACTACGGTCATACGAACTTACACTAACATTGGAATAATTTTTGTATTTGAAGAAAATACATAAATAAAAGATGTTTAATAAAGGTAACATTTTTTTTCATCGAGACACGTACTGATTCTTTTGCAAATCGTTGAAATTCATAAAATTTACAGAAAAATTATACCCCCTTCCCCAAAAAGGATTGAAGTCGTTGTTTTCTTACAATAATTTAATTCTTGCTTATAAATGCAAAATTTCTAATATTTCATGAAAATTTGAAAGAATTCTATGAAAACTGAAATATTGATAAAAATGAAGTTTATTTATCTTACCTACTTTGTGGTGACCTAAAGCCACCCCTTACACTAATTCCTTCCCATCTATCTGAAAATCCGGCTGGATGTGTAGGCGGACTTAAATGATCAAAAGACATAATTGCAATTCAAACAGATTTATTGATGCTTATCAGTAAATAAATGAGAAACAACACAATTCAATTTAAGATAAATAATTGAGAGTGGATTAATGAAGTGGGGAATCTATACTAGCGGAATATACAGAATTTTTCAACTGAATCTAGGAAAGCTTAAACGCGCACAATTACGACTACGCCACACGCGAATAATCTTAATTTCTTAATCTAAGTCACTGACTTTATATTTTATAGCGGCGGTTCTTTCGTGACGTCTTCAGACCCTTTTAATGGCTGGAAGAATTGGGGAAGACTCTACGTTTAGTAATAATGAATTTCACTATTTTTCAATCCGCTTCTCTTCGCGTACCTCCACACGTAACAGGCTATGTAGACTTGTCAACAACTTCGTGTCGACTTCTCGATCTTTAATTCACTTGACTTCTCCCTTCCTGTCACTTAACTTCTTAACTCGCAAAACCGAACTTATATAATATATCTTATTTACATAAATCACGCCTGGCTCTCGGTGAAGATTGGTTGAAATAAATAAATTACTTTTAAGAAAAGTAGCCGAGGTTAGTAAAAGACCGTTTAGATCCGTCAAAACTTTGTTAAAAAAAAGTCTAATATTTTTGCTGGGTTATTCATAATTCCTTCCAAGGTTTCGGAGTGCTGTAGTAAAAAGACCAAGACGAATATACAACAAAGCAGAACACATGAAAGAACACAGAAAAATTTTAAATTTAATTTACATACTTTACAAGGGTTCTATGAGGGAACCCCCCCCTTGGTCACACGTCAGACATCAATGCCAAATGCTCTAATGTCCAGTTTCTAACACACTCTATTCAGCATTGTTGTTTCGACGTTATTGACAGCACGTGTTATCCTTTCCTTCTTATCCAATTGATCTAAGAACTTGGTCTTTTATATAAGACACAAATTTCCTTACCCCCTTTGCCTCATGATGTAGCAGAACTGAATGAAAGGATAACACGTGCTGTAAATAACGTGGATAGTACCATACTGAGTAGAGAATGGCAGGTACTGAACTATCGCATTGATATAGGCCGTGTGTTCAAGGGCTCCTACATAGAAACCCTGTAAAGTTATAATGATCTGGCCTGAGCACCTAAAGGTGTGGGAGAATTGGAAGGAAAACTATCCATATTTCAAAAACAATCTAACTTATTCCCAATATTAACCACAGCTCAAATTCAATCTATCAAGGATAAGAGATGCATCCAATTAATAAGTATACAGACCATTAACGAGGTACGCGAGATATGAGAAGACTTTAATGTTTAACACACAGGGACGTTGTAAGACTTGTTGAGGCCCTGGGCCCTACGTAGAAGTAGGCCCTGGTCTCCTACACAAATGTAGGCCCCTTCTATGACCTTTAAAAGTAGATAGTACAGAGCATACATTGTCAAATACTCATACAAACAGTAACCCGAAACAAAAAAAATGTACATGACTTACACAGCAACGTAACGTACACCACCGCAACTACTGCATTGCGGGGAAGGGCAGGATTCTAGGGGGCCCAAAGTCTGACTGACGCCAAATACGTACCATTTGATTTGGGGCCCGAAACCTCACCTTAATGCTCTCCGTTACGCCACTAGAGTTACAATAGCTCAAATCGGCTTGACCGACTGTCGCTCTTTGACTTGAGGACTTGTGGTGGATAATGGTAGGCCTAGGACTATATACATGAACGATGGTCATCACATAATAATATAGTCTTGTCACTGTTGCCAGCTGACACATAGTTCCAAATCCTCAGTTTTTCGGAAAATACAACCAGAAACAACATTTGACCTTTAAAACAACATTTGACCTCAGTTGAAAAGGAGACGAGGCCCCCACTGAGACGGAGGCCCTGGGCCAGCACCCAGTTGACCCCTGCCTTACGTCCCTGTTAACACACTTACTTAATTCAATAGCTCTGACTTCTTCGCTATTTAATTTAGACTCAATGTCCAGTGACAGTTTGTCACCTTAAGTAATTCAGTTATCAAATATTAAATATCTACGATTCACATTCAATTTAATTAATCACTGACCACTAGCAATCTATCCTATATATATATATATATATATATATATCTAAACTGAAAGCCTAGATTCTATATAGTAGTCCTAATTTACATATTTACGTTTTCTTCTTCGAGGGAGGAGTATTATAATAAAATAATTTTTTAAGACGAGAAATTCCCCAAGAGGACTGTTTGTTAAAAGAGCGCGCATAGAACCATCACAAAGTATGTAAATAAAATATGAAATTTTTTCGTATGTTCTTTTTGGAAGTATTCGTTTTAGTTTTTTTTACTACAGCGTTCCAATACCTTGGAAAAAATTATGAATAACCCTTTGGTAATAATTGATTTTTAATAATTGCATTTATATATTAAGAGCTTATGAGTATTAAAATTACATTACCAAGCTACATGTTAAATTTAACTTATACACAAGTAGGAATTTTAATTTTCCGATGAATTTTTTTTATTATGTTGTGATAATGCAACGTGGGGATTTTTTTAGATATAGATAGCTTAAATTGGAAATATATTCACAGTTTCACCTACAAAAAAATTAACTCGTAAAAAACTAGATTGTTCCAAATCAAATATGTTTAGAAAAGAACTTGCTCTTTCTGAATTTTACTTGTGAAGAGATCAATTTGGGCTTCGAAAGAGTAGAGTTCAAATACAGAATTTGTATTTAGCTATTACAAATAATTAATAAATTGAATTCAATACGTTTTTCGCCAATTTCGCATTCATTGCTTTAACGCGAGTAGAAAAATTCCGAATGGTCTTTTCCCGCCAAATAAGTATTCCAGCGGTAAAACAACATTTACAGATTTTTCACACAGTAAGTGACATTACATGTGTGTCTGCATAGTTCAGAGATATTTTATTTATTTTTTTATTCTTAAAACATCTTAAAAATAATAATAAACTCAAATGGTTTTTTTTTCGTGAATACTCTTGTTTTCTGTGATGAAGTGCTTTTTGCTTTGAAATTTAATTTATTCGTAATATCATCGATTATTTTTTCAGTTTTAAAATGCTCTGTTTCTTGTAATTCAAGAACAACTACAATAAACTTTTTTAAAAAAAGTCCTTTTTATATGTGTATTAGAGATTTTTTTTTTTTAATAATCAGAAATACAGAATTAAAAAAAAAATATTTAAATGTGAGGCGTGAATGAAATACGAAAAGGAAACAAAGCCATTTAGGGCTAAAATGTAGAATATCTGGTCATTTGACGATGTTTATCTAGAGATAACGAATTCATTCTGGCAGACTGTATAAATTGGTAACCTACATAATTTTAAATGCACTCTTATGCAAATAAGGTCACGTGTTCTTTTTACTTAATTGCTATTCGTTACTTAAAATATACAGATGTTTTTAAAAAAGACAAACGATTTTCCAATTAACTATTAGATCTTTTGTTTATTCTTTTTCATTTCGTATTTTCAATTAGTTCGTGTCGAAGCTTATGGAATTTTTATTCGGAATTATTTGCTATCGGATTTTCTTGCGTTTCGAAGTTGATACTTCGAATTATATTGAACAGTATATCTGAAAAGCATGATTTACGTGGGTTTTTTAAAAACTATTTGAAATGAAAGGACAAAATATCTGTGAATCAGACTCAGGTAAGCTTTTTTTAAATTTTCTAATTTAAAATTTCCTTTTAATTAAAAAAAAGAATTAAAACTTTGTTTTATTAAATTATTGATAACTTTAAAAATATGTTTCCGTTTTCCTCATTATTTTATTATTATTATTTTATTTTATTTCAAAAATCTTTTGTAAACTGAACCTAGCATTGAATGAATCCTGCAAAATGGATATTCACTTTTTAAATCTGTAATATTTTGGAGTTTTATAAACTTCGGTAGATAGTTCATGTATTAAACTGAAATGTGTTAATCCTTTTTGCCAAAGTAAAAGTTTGCTCGCAAAAGAAGGTATATGGCCAACTCGGTCTTATATAAACCGAACCTGTTTTATGCACTGATAGTTGTGTCTGAACGCTAAGGAAGGTGTAAGGGCTTCTGGGATTTATTTTGCGAATTTTGCTGCTATCCTGTATTTCAAGGATTGTTTTTCTACAATAAATTTTCTTCGCTCCTGAAGAATTGTCTTGCTCTTTGAAGCTAAAAGCATAAAATCCTCGAACTCCGATCTCCGTAACAGCACAAATATTATAGCGCCTTAAAAGCGTAATGGATTTCAAGCAGTAGAGCACACAGGAATTTTTCAAGGGGAGGAGCTGGTCCAGGGTCGAAAGTCCACTATTATCGTATCATGCTCCAATACGCCACCCAAATTATTCTTTTGATTTTGACGATTTTCAGGAACAAAAAACAGAAAAAAAAAAATTAATTACTGAATGAATAATTAGCTTTAAATAATAAAATTAATCAAGTACTTAATTAAACTTTGCGTACTATATACATAAGGAATTCGAGGTTGGAGGGAGGTCCGGAAATGATGACCCCCCCTCCTACCTTGTGTGTGCCACTGACTTCAAGTATTAAAGAAAAATTATTTATTTGTATTTTCATAATATTTTAATAAGTAAAATAAACATTTTTTGTGAAAAATTGATATTAAAATCCTATAATACTCTAAAATTAATGCAAATAAAGATTAATTCATGGACTGCTACACATTCAATATTATTAGAAGTGTATTTTAGAAAGAAAAATATAACATTTAAAAATATTTTGTTTAAAATGTTTTTATTTCTCGCTCACACACACAAATAACTTTACACTTTTTTTGAAACAAAACCACATTTTACAGAAAAATAATGACGGCAAAATTTTAATCTTGGTAATAAATCACTTTAAAAATTTTATTTCAAATAACGTTTTGAAAAAAATATAGTTACGCTAGTAAGACAGTTTCAAAAATTCCCTACTAGATGGCGCTCTCTCTAAATATCTAAATATTTCCACTTTCATGCCAGTCTCATCTGGTGCACATTTAGTACATGGGATATGTTTCTCAACCAAATTAATTTTTCTCTAAAATGAGAGCAGAGTGGAAGCGTGGTGGGCCCATAACCCAGAGGTGGATCGCAACCACGCTTATTGCTTGTCTGTATCAAAAATTTTAAATAACTCTAATAACTTTCAACAAATTTTCCAAAATATTTTTCACTTTAAACAAATTTTCCAGAATATTTTCTCTTTAATTTTCACTTCATCTGGTGCACATTTCGTAAAAGTGATACGTTTCTTAACAAAATTAATTTTACTTGGAAAACGAGAGGAGAGTGACGCAGTGGAAGCGTGCTGGGCCCATAACCACGAGGTCTGTGCATGGAAACCACGCTCTGCTACAGATTTTTCCGAAATTTTCTTTCAAACTGGTCAAAAATATTATTTAATACATATCTGTATCAAAACTTTTAAAATAACTCAAATAATTTCCAATAAATATTACAAAACATTTTCTCTTTCATGCCAGACTGATCTCGTGCGCATTTCGTAAAAGTGAAAAGTTTCTTAACCAAATTAATTTTTATTTAAAAGCAAGAGCAGAGTGATGCCGTGGAAGCATGTTGCGCCCATAACCCAGAGGACCGCGGATCGAAACCACGCTCTGCTATAGATAATTTAGAAATTTTCTTTCAAAACGAAATCAAAAATGTTATATTTACATATCTGTATCAGAACTTTTAAAATAACTCAAATAATTTCCGATAAATTTTCCAAAATATTTTGACTTTCATGCGAGAATGATTTCGTGAGCATTTCGTAAAACTGAAACGATTATTAACCAAATTAATTTTTATCTGAAACCGAGAGCAGAGTGGCGCAGTGGAAGCGGACTGGTCCCATAACTCAGAGATCCGTGTATCGAAACCACGATCTGCTATAGATATTTTAGAAATTTTCTTTCAAAACGAAATCGAAAATGTTATTTATTACATTTCTGTATCAAAACATTTAAAATAATTCAAATAATCTCCGTTAAATTTCTAAAATATTTTCTCTTTCATGCGAAACTGCTCTCGTGCAAATTTCTTCCAAGTAAAACCATTCTTAACCAAATTAATTTTTATTTGAAAGCAAGTGCAGAGTGGAGCAGTGGAAGTGTTCTGGGCCCGTAACCCAGAGGTAAGTGCATCGAAACCACACTCTGATATAGAAATTTTCTTTCAAAACGAAATCGAAAATGTTATTCATTTCATATCTGTATCAAAATTTTAAAATAACTCAAAAAATTTCCGATAAATTTTCCAAAATATTTTGATTTTCATGCAAGATTGATCTCGTGTGCATTTTGCAAAAGTGAAACGATTAATAACCAATTTAATTTTATTTGAAATCAAGAGCCGAGTGGCGCAGTGGAAGCGTTCTGGGCCCATAACCCAGAGGTCCGTGGATCAAAACCACGCACTGCTCTAAATATTTTAGAAATTTTCTTTCAAAACGAAATCGAAAATGTTATTTATTATATTTCTGTATCAAAACTTTTAAAATAACTCAAATAATGTCCGATATATTTTCTAAAATATTTTCACTTTCATGTGAGACTGATCTCGTGCGAATTTCGTAAAAGTGAAACGATTCTTAACCAAATTAATTTTATTTGAAAACAAGAGCAGAGTGGGTAGTGAAAGTGTGCTGGCCCATAACCAGAGGTCGTGGATCGAAACCATGCTCTGAAATATTTATTTTAGAAAATTATTTTCAAAACGAAATCGAAAATGTTATTTATTACATATCTGCATCAAAACTTTTAAAATAACTTAAATATTTCCGATATACTTTCCAAAATATTTTATCATGCCAAACTGCTCTCGTGCTCATTTCGTAAAAGTGGAACGATTCTTAACCAAATTAATTTTATTTAAAACCAAGAGCAGAGTTGGGTAGTGAAAGTGTGCTGGGCCCATAACCCAGAGGTCCGTGGATCGAAACCACGCTCTGCTATACTTATTTAGAAATTTTCTTTCAAACGAAATCGAAAATGTTATTTATTACATATCTGCATCAAAACTTTTAAAATAACTCAAATAATTTCCGATAAATTTTCCAAAATATTTTGACTTTCATGCGAGAATGATCTCGTGAGCATTTCGTAAAAGTGAAACGATTCTTAACCAAATTAATTTTTATTTGAAAGCAAGAGCAGAGCGGCGCAGTGGAAGCGAGCCCATAACTCAGAGGTTTGTGGATCAAAACCACGTTCTCCTATATTTATTTTAGAAATTTTCTTTAAAAATGAAATCTAAAATGTTATTTATTACATATCTGTATCAAACATTTAAAATAACTCAAAAAATTTCGGATAAATTTTCCAAATTATTTTGACTTTAATGCGAGAATGATCTCGTGCGCATTTCGTAAAAGTGAAACATTTCTTTATCAAATTAATCTTTATTTGAAAGCAGGGGCACAGCAGCGCAGAGGAAGCGTGCGGGGCCTATAACCTAGAGGTCCGTGGATCGAAACCACGCTCTGCTATAGATATTTTAGAAATTTTCTTTCAAAACGAAATCGAAAAAGTTATTTATTACATATATGCATCAAAAATTTTAAAATAACTCAAATAATTTCCGATAAATTTTCCAAAATATTTTGAGCTTCATGCGAGATTGATTTCGTGTGCGTTTTGTAAAAGTTAAACGATTATTAACCAAATTAATTTTTTTTTGAAAACAAGAGCAGAATGGCGCAGTGGAATCGTGCTGGGCCCATAACCCAGAGGTCCGTGAATCGAAACAATGCTCTGCTTTGATATTTTGAAAATTCTATTTCAAGACGAAATCGAAACAGTTATTCATTACATATCTGCAGCAAAACTTTTAAAATAACTCAAATAATTTCCGATAAATTTTCCAAAATATTTTGACTTTCATGCGAGAATGATCTCGTGAGCATTTCGTAAAACTGAAACGATTCTAAAAGAAATTAATTTTTATTTGAAAGCAAGAGCAGAGTGGCGCAGTGGAAGCATGCTGGGCCCATAACACAGCGGTCCGTGGATCGAAACCACGCTCTGCTATAGATATTTCGGAAATTTTTTTTCAAAACGAAATCGAAACAGTTATTCATTACATACCTGCCGCAAAACTTTTAAAATAACTCAAATGAATTCCGATAAACTTTCCAAAATAATTTATCTTTCATGTGAAACTGCTCTTATGCTCATTTCATAAAAGTGAAACTCTTCTTAACCAAATTAAATTTTATTTGATATCAGGATAAGAGTGGCGCAGTGGAAGCGTGCTGGACCATAACTTAGAGGTTCGTGGATCAAAACAATGCTCTGCTATAGATATTTTAGAAATTTTCTTACAAAACGAAATCGAAAATGTTATTTATTACATATCTGCATCAAAACTTTTAAAATAATTCAAATGATTTCGATAAACTTTTCAAAATATTTTATCTATCATGCGAAACTGCTCTCGTGCTAATTTCGTAAAAGTGGAACGATTCTTAACCAAATTAATTTTTATTTGAAATCAAGAGCAGAGTGGCGCAGTTGAAGCGTGCTGGCCCATAACCCAGAGGTCCGTGGATCGAAACCACGCTCTGCTACAGGTATTTTGGAATTTTTCTTTAAAGACGAAATCGAAACAGTTATTCATTACATATCTGCCGCAAATCTTTTAAAATAACTCAAATAATTTCCGATCAATTTTTCAAAATATTTTGACTTTCATGCGAGAATGATCTCGGGAGCATTTCGTAAAACTGAAACGATTCTTAAAGGAATTAAATTATATTTGAAAGCAAGAGCAGAGTGGCGCAGTGGAAGCGCACTGGGCTCATAACCCAGAGGTCCGTGGATCGAAACCACGCTCTGCTATAGATATTTTGGAAATTTTCTTTGAAGACGAAATCGAAACAGTTATTCATTACATATCTGCAGCAAAACTTTTAAAATAACTCAAATAATTTCCGATCAATTTTCCAAAATATTTTGACTTTCATGCGAGAATGATCTCGGGAGCATTTCGTAAAACTGAAACGATTCTTAAAGGAATTAAATTATATTTGAAAGCAAGAGCAGAGTGGCACAGTGGAAGCGTACTGGGCCCATAACCCAGAGGTCCGTGGATCGAAACCACGCTCTGCTATAGATATTTTGGAAATTTTCTTTCAAGACGAAATCGAAACAGTTATTCATTACATATCTGCCGCAAAGCTTTTAAAATAACTCAAATAATTTCCGATCAATTTTTCAAAATATTTTGATCTTCATGCGAAACTGCTCTTGTGCTCATTTCATAAAAGTGAAACTCTTCTTAATCAAATTAAATTTTATTTGCTATCAGGATAAGAGTGCCGAAGCAGAAGCGTGCTGGACCATATCTTTGAGGTTCGTGGATCGAAACCATGCTCTGCTATAGATATTTTCTTTCAAAACGAAATCGAAAATGTTATTCATTTCTAAACTGTATTAAAACTTTTAAAATAACTCAAATAATTTCCGATCAATTTTTCCAAAATATTTTGATCTTCATGCGAGATTGATCTCGTGTGCATTTTGTAAAAGTTAAACGATTCTTAACCAGATTAATTTTTATTTGAA
>BMAO01006733.1:0-89193 GCA_019973975.1 Trichonephila clavata
GGTGTTATAAACACATTCCCGTTTAACTATTAGACCTGCAGACTTTGAATTTGGCAGGCGTGTTAAAATAATTTTATGTGGAGTAGAGATCCGTTACAAAAAGGGTTTTATTAAAATCTACCGACAAGGTGGCGTTACGAGGGGTTGGAAGCGTTATAGGTAAATATATTTTTGTTTTGGAACAGGTAGACTTACAGACTCGAAATTTAATAAACATGTTTCTTTTGCTTAGAGATCCGTTAAGAGCGAGTTTAGCGTAAATTGACTGTCATGGAGGTTGTGGGGAGTTACTGGGATTCTATAGATAAAAAAAGATTCCCGTTTTCGAGCTACTAAATCTGCAATAATAAAATTTGGTATACTTTTTTTTTTTTTGATGATTTGAAATCCATTAAGAACAGGTCTGAGGGAAATCGGCTTAAGGATGATTATGGGGCACATTGATAACAAATATTTTCTGTTTTTGAACTATTAGACTTAAGGCCCTATCACACACGCATATTTGGAGCAAATGTTTGGGACAATTTTTCACGCAGCTGAGGGTGAAGGGGTTGCCGTAAACAAAACGACATGATCTGACGTCAGCCACGCTCTATCTCCACATTGAAAAATTACTCGCCGATTTTTCTGCGTCGGAAAATGAACATCCAATATTATTTCTTTTATTTCGCTCGCGTTTTTGTTGACGGTCGTAAGCAGAAAGGGAGCATTATCCTGTTTAAAATATTATACACCGTTAAAATATTATATACCATATCTGATGCATTTGAGGAAACCGAAGCTGCCATCTTGTTTATGACGTAGGGTACCGAAGAACCCCATTGGCTGGAGTTTGGGGCAACTTTTACTTGGAACAATTTTTTCAGCTCGCTGGGAAAAAGTTGCTCAGAGCCGTTGCTATGGCAGCTTGGTAGAAATTGTTCGGAATTGGTAGCTTTCAAGGAAAATTGCTCTAAATGCGTGTACATGTGATACGGCCTTAAACCTGAAATTTGACAAGCTTGTTTATTTTGTTGCGTACAGATCCACTAAAAATGGGTAATTGTGAAATTAACCATGGGGAAGGATGTTACAGGAGTGTAAAAGATAATTCTACTTCAATTTTAAAAATTAAAGCTCTGTCCCTTTTAAGTCAAGAGGTGAGAGTTGTAAAAATATTTTTCAATACAATGGAAGGCCTGATGCTAGGATTCAGGTATCAATAATTTATATTTAAACAGTACATATTCGTACAACAATTCCAGCAAAGCGGTGGGAAACGGCTGGTGTAGTTATTTACATATTGTTAAGAATTTTGTGTAAAATAGTGTAAATAATTTGTATTTGGATGTTTAATACATTTATAATACTCTATGATATATTTAATTTATGTTAAAATTGTAATATATATTCGCAAGCAGCGCCGTTCCTTATGTTATAATGGTGGTTCAATGAGAACTTGGCGAAATCTTGGTGATAGACTCAAGTTGGCATCATTTTTGGCGACTTTGGTGACCCTTTTGGCGACTATTTTGGTGATCATTTTTGACGAGTTTGGTACACTCTGAATTCTTCTGGAATTTTGAGGAGAAATCCACTAATTTCAAGACATATGACGCAAGTAGATCTTTCTCAAGTGGATCAATGAAAAATACATTTGCAGTTCATAAACTTTCTGCAACATTCCTTGACCAAAGATTATCATAGCAACACATCAAAAATACTTCCATTTTTATTCAGCGTCGCCACTTCAAGATTATCTTGTTAACAAACATAAATAAAAAATTTTAAATATTAGATTATACAGTTATCAGATATTTTAAAAAGGCTTAAACTCATTCTAAATAAAGTTAGTATACATGAAACAAGTAAAAAGGCAAATTATAAACTCAGTACTTCAGAAAAAAGAATTGGTTTCTTTTATTTTTGATGTCAACACAAACGTAACAAAAGAAAAAAAATGACAAAAATATTTTTCGTATCACAAATGCATGATTATCTTGTACATACAAATAGAATTCATTTAAATACAGCAAAACTATTTTTTTTTATAAAAGTCCTTTTTCTTTTTGGCGACCAAGAGCAAATTCGAAGTAGGAAAGAAAGCCATCTTGATCCAAATCTTCCTCTTTCAAGACTTCGTCTATGTAATCTGAAAAAGTAATATACTAGAATTAAAATTTGGGCAAAACGCTTACCTTTTTCGTGACAATAAAAAGCTGGTTAGTGAAAAAAAAATTTCTGTCGTCTAAAGACAATTAGACTTCGCAAATAAAGATGAAAATTTCTGTTCTTACAGTTGAAAAATTCTTTCTTGTTCCTATTCAGCTCATCAAATTATCTGATTTGCTATTCTTTGAATTCTTGAACAAAATATAAAATTCATTAAAAGTAATTTGTTATTGAAAAATTACTACATATTTATAAATAACTAGCTGTTACCCGCCCGCTTCGCTGGGAATTTCATGATGTTTTATAAATTTTTACTGCTTATATATATGTATAAATTATTGATATCTAAGTCCTGCATTAAGAATTCGATTGTATTGAAAAATATACTTATACCTGTAACTGTCGCCTGTTGATAAAAAAAAAGGGGGCGGAACTCATCTAATTTGTGTTTTCTAAAAATCTCTAAAATTGAAGCATAGAATGATGTTTGCTCTTTCGTAACCCAAAAACCAAGTGGATTCCCGCAAAACCAATTTTCGGTGGATCTCTACTCCGTAAATTGAACATGCAAGCCAAATTTCAAGTCTAAATCTAACAGAAAAAAAAAAAGTTTTACTATCAATATCTCAGTAATCCCGTTGAGAGCCGTTTTCCAAAATAACCGCTCTTAGCGGATTTCAACTCAACAAAAGAAAAATGCAAACCAAATTTCATTATTATAGTCCTTGTAGCTCGAAAAAAGTAATTTTTTTGTCAATACGTCCTAGTAACCCCCTGCACCCCCCAGAACTTGATTTGCTTAAAATACATTCTTAGTGGATCCATATTCAACAAAAGAAACATGCTTAACAAATTTCAAGTATATGGGTCTAACAATTAAAAACAGGAATTTTTTTCTGTAACTCCTCTTGACCCCTCGCAACCCTCCTTGAGGGTCAATTTTCGGTTTACTCTTTGTTAGAGGAACTCTATTCCATGAAAGGAACATGCCTACCAATTTTCAAGCAGGATGATCAAATAGTTTAAAATGGAAATATTTATCAATTACGCCTCTTAATCTCCCGAAATTAAACTTAGTAGTTCATATTCGCGAAACCCATTTTGTAGCGGTTCTCTACTTTACGAAAGGAATCTGCTTATCAAATTTCAAGACTGTACGTCTAATAGTTTAAAAATGGGGATAATTATCTATAACGCCACTTGAGCCCCCGCAACGCCACTTCTGGGTCTGTTTTCACAAAACCAATTTTGTAGGGGAATTGCACACTATGAAAGAAATCTGCTTAGCAAAATTTGAAGACTGTGCGTCCAATAAATTAAAAATGCAAAAAAAAATTATCAATAACGCCCCTTGAACCCCCGCAACGCGGCCTAGGGGTCGATTTTCACAAAACACATTTTTTAGTGTATCTCTATCCTATGAGAGGAATCTGCTTACCAAATTTCAAACTGTGCGTCTAATAGTTTAAAAATGGAAATAATTATTTATATCTGCCCTTAACACCCCTTGAGGGTCAATTTTTCCCAAACCTGTTTTGTAGCGGATATTTACTCCATGAAAGAAACATTCCTACCAATTTTCAAGCAGGGAGGTGAAGTAGTTTAAAAACGAAAATATTTATCTAGTACGCCACTAAATCCCCCGCAACGCCATTTAGAGGTCTGTTTTCACAAAACCTTCTTATAGCTGATCTCTACTCTATAAAAGAAATCTACTTATCAAATATAAAGACTGTGCGTCTAATAGTTTAAAAATGGAAATAATTATCTATAACGCCCCTTAAGTCCCGCAACGCCACTTGAGGGCAATTTTCACGAAACCCATTTTGTAGCGTATCTCTACCCTATGAGAGGAATCTACTTACTAAGTTTCAAGACTGTACGTCTAATAACTTAAAAATCGGAATTTCTGACGCCCCTTAAACCCCCGCCCCCGCAAACAATTGCTGCTAATTTGAAATTACAAACAGACACTTCAATTTATTTATTTGTATAGATATAGATTGGGATTATAATAACTATTGTTTAAATGTGACTAAAAATGTAAATAAAAAAAAAGAAAGGATTAAAACTAACCGTAAAACTTATCAATTTTTTGTTTCTTGCATTGCTTTTTGCTTATGAAGCCTTGATTTATTATTTTTAAAAGTGCATCCGAAACAGCCGATGCTCTACTTAACTGAACAGTGAGATTCTCCTTTCATAAAAAAAAAAAAAAAAATTATGGCACGTGTCAGCGTATTATCATGTGCGCGTAACACTATTATGTCTCATGAACAGCATCGGTCGCCAGTAACCAAAACAACGACTTCATTAGCTCAGCTTGGCGTTCAATTTGGCGTTCATCTTGGCATTCAGTTTCACGTTCACCCGTATAGTTTCCGTTCCCGTAAGAATACGGGAATAAAATATAGCCTATGTTACTCCCCGTTAATGTAGCTTTCCATTAGTGAAAGAATTTTTAAAATCGCACCAGCCGTTTCTGAGATTAGCCGGAACAAACAGACAGACAGACAGACAAAAATTTTAAAAATTGGTTTTTTGTTATGAGTACCGTATATACTTTTAGTGCTTAAAGTAAAAAGCTGCTAATTTGAAATTACAAACAGACACTTCAATTTTATTTATTTGTATAGATTTGATTACTTTTTACACCTGAGAAAAATGGTCATGTTGTTGTTGTTTCAAATCCCCTTGGAGCAAGAAAGCCTACACCAAGTTCATTTGACCTTTCCGCATAAGAATGTCACAAACTAGGTCTTGATCTTCAAATAATTGTCCCAGGAAAATGCCTCAACAGTCCAGAAGATGAGCAGGAGAAGCAGGGAGAGAGCAAGGACAGGTAAAGAAAGACTTTAAACCCTGCACAAAGGTCATACTACGCAAGTGACCGCTTCTAAAGAGCGCAAAAGCTGTTTGAAGAGCCCTGGATCTCCTGTACTGTAGAGATAGATTAGGACTCTTAACTGCGTACCAGTGGTGAGTGGGAGGCTTTCGCCAAGTCAGATTCCTTTTAGCTTTGTGGAGGGAATTAATTTCAGAATGGCTTAAGACAGGGGAACTGGGGTTAGGGATATCACAACCCCTACCAGCCAGCTCATCAGCTGCCTTGTTCCCAGGCACACCCACATGGATCCACTGAAAACACACTTGTTCCCTCTGACCAAGCCTAGCCAATTTGAATATAATATCTAGACCAGTACGGTCCATAATCTTTGGTCAGTTATTCAAATATTGGATTCTGTAAATGAAGTCATTTTAAGTAAAAAAAACACTTCATTGTTTCTATTAAATTGTTATGAAAGAGAGAAAGAGAATAGCATTTTTTTTTTCAATTTATTGTCTTGAGTAATAACGCAATACGTTTAATAATACATTGTCTGAAATATTATTTCTTTTATTCAACATCATTACGTAATAAGTTCTGATAGAAAATCATCGTGTCATAAGCTCTGATAGAAAATTCTGAGATCATCTGCAGTATTTTTCAGATAATTGTAGTCTTTCACGTATGTTGTTGAAAACCAGTCAGAGCTTTAACACAGTAGAATGAACGCGCCCTTGAAAGTGCAACATACTTACTTCAACTTCAAGTTTTCAAAATGTTTGCGCAAATTAATCTATTGCAACCGGCCTTTTATCTACCAAGTCGCAAACAACAAAAGAACTGGAATAAAAGCGCTTAGTGACTGGTCCGAATAGGTATTCCTTTTCGTCTGAGTGTCGTCCAAGACATGCATGGAGTGGCTGTGGACTGGTAGATCGGTGGTTCAAATAAACACCTCTATCAAGGTCAATAGCTGGTTGACGAAGTGGTGATTCAGAAATTGAACCCTAGATGGCAGCACAGTCTAACGCAACTGGTTGATTATGTATTCATTCCACGGAGAGTTCAACTAAAAGGCATTCCCAATAAGTCACGACTGATGATTCAAAAGACAACGGCGCACACGTCAATTAGAATCGCCAAGAGATTATTCACAACGTCAACGGAAAACCATTTCAATGACTTTCAACTCTAGTGGAGATGTATATGTTGTTGTTGTCGAATATGACAAAGTGCAAAGATGATAATAACAAAACATAAAGATATAGTCAAACATTGAGAAAGACGGGAATCACTGCTGTGGCAACATTCATGGCACGATCCAAGTATAGAATGTCCATGCTGCAGTCATTGTCTATTTTAAAAAGGGCACCAACAATGGAAGGACAGCTAAAAAGAGATCCAGTTGCGTGCCTGGGCAGTGCCTGCATTCCACTCATCATCTGGAACCATCGGGTAGAATTTTCATGCCCTTAAAATACTTTGTCCTTACTCTGGTTATTGTTGCCGTAATTTCTCGGCTATAATTTAATTCTGGCCGCGAGAAATTTTTCTTAGGTTTGAGCCGAGCTTTTGTTTTGTGACTGCGTTGGCATCAAAGACCGTAGTAGAGGAAGTTATAGGCTCTAGTGTTCTGGCTTCATTCACAAGGGAATCGGCCATCTCGTTCTCTTCCATGTTAATATGAAGGAAACGGAAAAGGTGATTAAAATGAGCAGAAGTCCAACCTCTCGGGGCTCTGGCAACCCTCAATTATGACAATTGCTATATATTGTGGAGATGTATATCAATTGCTGTAATGGCTGGAAAGACAACCTTCTCTAAGTATTGCTCAGTCCATCAACAGCAAAAACAACTTGGGGGTGTCCAGATGGCCCTTCTTTTGCAAGTCGCAAGCAACAAAAGGACAGGAATAAAAGTGCTTCCCGAAGAGAGATTCCTTCTCGTCCTAGTCGTCTAAGGCAGTGGTCCCGAACTCCCGGTCCGGGGAGCAAATGGTACCGGGCCACCCAAGGAATATCATTTCCATTTTTTTATTCTATTGTATTTCTCTCGAGTTTGTACTACTTTCCATGAATGAAAGGTTAACCGGGAGCTGAGAGATGTCAGAAACAGCCACTCCAAAACCGCGCATGATCAAAATATCGTGATACATAATATATAAATAATCAACGTCCACCCCTTCTCCTCTAGCAAGCCGAGGTTGTTGTTGTTGTTGTAGTGTCCTTGCCGAAGGGAAGGAATGCAAGTTGTCAGAACTTGTGAGACAGGTTGGACTTCTTAACGATAGATGGCGACACCTCTCCAATTAGGCATGGAACTGGTGGGAGGGAAATATTCTCCAGCCCCCAGCACTCGTGGTTTTGCTGCGACCATTCACAAGACTTTCGGACCAACTGATTTAACGAGAACGTACTCCGTGTGTATTCGGAGGGTATTTGGTGGCATCGGGCATCGAACCCATGCAAGGTGAGGTAAAATTATCCAATGTTGACTGGTCCGCAGCGATAAAAAAAAAGTGGGGGAGCACTAGTCTAAGGCATGCACAGAATAGCTGTAAACCAGTAGATCGGTGGTTCAAATAAGCACCCTTTCCAGGGTTGCTGAACTGTCTACAATTTTGTTAGGTCTTATTATGCAAAAGAAATTTTTGAAATAAATCGCCTTTTCAATTCAATTTTTTATTTCCGTATTTACTCGAATCTAAGCTACACTATTTTTCCAGTATTAATACTACTGAAAATCGGATGCGATTTAGAATCGAAGGCAAAACATTTGTTTGATGGGAGAAAATGAGTTTCACCCCTTACAAAAGGAAAATGTACTGTCCATTCCGGCCACTTGTTTCGATGACTTATCCCATTCCTCAGTTTATCTCCAGTATTCAATCTATCCTAAATATCGTTGTCTACTCGTATTTAGGAATTTTTTTTTGCTTATGCTTTCTTTCAATCACCTAAACATCAAAGATATCGGTAATAGCATCAAGATGAGTTCACTATGACGCAAGTATAAACGGAGAGGCAATTTTACTGGCAAAAAAAAACAACGGAAACAGAACAGCGGCCACTGAAATTTTGACGCGGATGAAACAAATATAAGTCGATGGCGTAAGCAAAATGATACAATTTCTGCTTGTTAATGTTCAACAATCATTAATAATTTTTTACATTCTTCTATAATACATTATGTTAAAAAAAATGTTGCATAATAAATGCAGTGGATATCACGGAAGACGACATCGTGTGGGAAAATGGCGGCACCGGCACCAATTCCGAAGTCTGCTGTGACAATGGAAGTGAAGAATCCTTTTCGAAACATGATACTGACGTTTAGATAGAGTAATTACAGGTTCATGTGTGTATTTGAAAGTTTTTAATACTGGTAAACAGTGGCGTGACGTACACCACGGCATTGTAGGGTGGGGGACAGAATTCCAGTGGGCCCAAAGCTTGACTGATATCAAGCAAAGTTTGGGGCCTAAAAGCTGACTTTTCAGGAGGGCCATAATATACCCCGTTACGCCACTGTTGGTAAATTAAATTGATTATTAACTTCTTACAATTTCTTATTAAAATTTTTTTTTTAATTTCTTAAGTATCGGATACCGATGAACCTTGTACATAATTTTTATTTTTTTCTCGACAACGTGTAGATAATTGGGGGTGCGGCTAAGATTTGAGTAAATACGGTATTTCTTCATTTTGGGGGGGGGGAGAGTTAAATTTATAAAAAAAAGGATTTTTAAAATCTCATGGAGGACAAATATTGTTCTTGCTCTTACTGGCATCGTCTTCAAACTTTTCGTTCCACCACTGCTGTAGCGAGCTTCGAACGAGTGGGTTGTTTTCGATATCTTCTTTTGGGAACTCGTACTCTCGGTCCATCACGTGATTCATGGCTGCCAGTAACTCCAGACCGTCCAACTGCTTGTCATCGTTCAGGTCATGTAGTCTAAGAAAAGAGAAGACAAATTTATACACCAAAAGTACTTTAGCAGGTAAATTTGCTTACTTTTGCTTATTAAATAAATTAAATCAAAGGTAATCTCCTTCTACGTGGGACTGTGTGTTCTTCTCTTGGGACACTGGTAAATTAAACACCAGTGCTTCTCAAACTGTCACTATTTGCAATCCAATATTCAATCATAATTTTCACATCCTTACCTCCCCCTCCACACAATAACAATGTAATGAATTCAATAATACTATACTTTGACACACTAAAGCTACAACACAGCATTAACCTCTTCAGTGCCATCGAGGTATACAAACGACTCGCTCAGACAAAGCGTTAATTTCCTCGGACGTATATATACGTTTTTCCAAAGTACGATCTTTTCTGTGCACTGCTATCCATAAAATTATTCTGAAGGCTTTGGAATGCAATAAAAGGACCTTGACAGTGTTTGAGAAGTATTTACTTATTCCAGAGAATTTATTTATTCCTCTTCTCCCACCCCCAATGCATCACGTAGGCGCATCTACGTGGAAAATGGTAGCCTATTGGGGAGCGAATCTTTTAATCTGCAGTTTAGGATTTATTATAAACCGTACAAATTACCAAGATAAATATTAATTTTTGGATATAATTCTTATATGACAAGCCCACACGAGGTCACCGGTAACTATAAAACTTGTTCGTAACTTAGTATTGTTAAATTAATTATAAAATACATTGTGCAGTACTGATACATTAAAAAGTGTATCATACCAGTGGGAATGTGTACTTTGTTTTTATGCCTTGAAGAGTTATTTAAAATCCAGTTTTCTCTCAAATTAAGAACAAAATTGCTTCTTTACAAAAGTATTAAAATATCTGTCCTGACTTATGCATCAGAGATTTGGCCATTGACTTTAAGTGATGAGGAAGCTTTGGGAATTTTTGTGAGGAAGGTCTTACACTGCATTCTTGGTGGAATCCAAGTGAATGGATCATGGAGAAGAAGATCTAACTTAGAACTCTACAAAATTTACAAACAGCCTGATATTGTAAAATTTGTCAAATTACCGAGACTTAAATGGGCTGGTCTTCTGGCTAGAATGAATGAAGATCGTTGCTGCAAGAAAATCTTTCTGGCAAAGCCCATGGGGAATAGACCTCGGGGCAGACCCCCGTTACGATGGATTGACTGTGTCAAAAAAGACCTAAATATTTTAAAGGTCAAAAACTGGAAAACAATTGCCAAAAGTAGAGATGCCCCAAGAAAACTTCTGGAGAAGGCCAGGGCCCACCCAGGGCAGTCGAGTCATTGAAGAAGAAATGTGTATTTTATTTTTTATTATATCAGAAAGTATTTTGTTTGTTTACTTTCCATAAATTAATTATTTTCTTAAATAATCTTTTATTTTCGACTTTTCAATATGATTAAAATATGTGGGGCGCCCCCCTAGGGGGGCACGCCCTACAGTTTGAGAAATCCTGCTGTACACACTTCTAATAATCCTGTTCACTGTCAGAAGCAGCAGCAGAATGCCTTTTCATAGATGACACGCTGCTGGTTCGTCGCTTTCTGCATGATGCCTTACCTAGAACGAATTGTATTTCTTTTTCTGATTACTTTTTCTTCTGTTCCTCTTTCCCAGTTTCTGAAAATTTCCAAGCTTTACCCAACATTGAATACGATAAAATAACGCTGGTTTTTCTGACATGTTATCCAAAATGACGGCACTTACTTAACTTTCTCACTCATCGGTGGTCTAATGTTGATTGATGGCTTCTGTAGAAAGGGAGGGGAGACCTCACCGGCGCATTAAGATCACTGACATACGTGCACCCTCGTATAGGAGAAAAGCGACTCACTCTCAGTACGAGATTTCCCGAACTATAAAACAAATAGACTTTAAATTTGGTCGGCATGTTTCTTTTGTTGAACACAGATCCGATGAGAACAAATTCTGCGAAAATCGACCTCCAAGAGTGGTTGCGGGGGTGTTTTGACAAAATAAATTTTCCGTTTTTAAACTATTAGACTTACAGACTTTAAATTTGGTAAGAACTTCTTTCGTTACGTCGAGATCTGCTAAAAATAGCTTTGCAGAAATAGAATCCCAAGGAGGGTAATTTACTGGGGTGTAAAAGATAAATATACTACTTCCAATTTAAGAATTCGACGTCCTTTTTAAATCAAGAGGTAAGAGCTATAAGAATGTTTTTGAATCCAATTAAAAACTTAATGTTATAACTTAAATATCAATAACTTATAAAAACAACATGTAGTCATACAACATCATGAAATAATCAGAGAAGTGAATAAGTAAATTGAGACTAGTACAAATATTTATATTTAATTTTATAGAATCCCTATATCCATTGAACTTAGATCCATATCTAGTAAAAATATATTATTTGATTGAGAACATTGATTTTAGACAATAATTAGATCAATGGATGAAAGCATTTTGGTCTGCAGTCTTTGGTACGTTTGAAAAAATATTTAACCATTTATAAAAGTGGTCCCTAACTCCCGGTCTCTGGATCAAATGATACGGAACCGTCCAAGGAACATTAAATTATTTCGAATTTATTTACTGGAGTGCATTTTTCATGGGTTCGTGTGATTTTCATTTTATATTCATTTTTTAGTGTAACTGTATTTTATTTTGAAGGCATGTTTAAGGTATCCGACTATTGGCGACAACTTTTTTTTAAAAAAAATAATAAAAATATAGATTTTTTTTATTTATTTATTTCTTTATTTTTTTATAGTTTTTAGATTGATTTAGTACATTTTAAGAAAAACGTGCTAAAATTAAGAAGAGAAAGAAAAGTTATTATTACTAAAATCGGAAAAAAAACGGTAAGAAATTACAAAAAATAACATAAGCGTGGCCCATTCTGTACCAAAAGTATATCAGCAAATTTTCAATTTTTCAACTCTGATGTGTTGCTATGTTATTCATTTTTAAAATGACCTTCAGGATAAGAAATATTTTAATTTTTACAAAAACTAAAGCACTTTATATTAGTTATTATATAAAATTGCTTAAGAGAACAGTGATTATATTAACATAAGAGACTGTAAATTTTGCAAATAAAACAGTGATTGATACATCTGAAGGTTAAAACACTTCTAGTATTATACAGAACATACACAAAAAGTTTTAGTTAATTATTTTCAAAATTTTTTGAACAATCGCTCTCCTTGTTTGGGCATTTAAAAAAAAAATTTTGAGTAAAACGCGTTTTAAAGTACGACATCTTTCTTAAAGTAATGGCATCTGCTTTTACTAAAACACTTGTAGCTTTTGTTCTAGTGAACTGTAAATAATAAACTTGGTAATTTTTAGAAAGCTCATAAGATGCTCCATAAAATAAAGTCATAAAAAAATTGTCAATTTTTGACAAAATTCAAAATTTTAGGGTAGTTGGATACTTTAAATACAGTTAAATAATTAAAATTATTAAATCAAGACAATCTAAAATATAAACAATCAACGTCCCCCTCTTTCAGCGGACCGTGGTAAAATTATCAAATGTTGACCGGTCCGCGGAGATAAAAAAAATATGAAGCAGTGATTTATATTATCATTCCCAACTTAACAATGGATATTAATAGGAGAGTTCCCGCATCATCAAGATTATTTGCTCTTTACCCACACAAATGGGATTATAAATCTGTAAATAAATTTCTCATCTAGCTGAGAAGTAACTGTAATTTACTCAATTTCTTGCATCTTATTAAAATGCCAGTCTTAAGTTTATATTAATGAGGTAAATGCATTACGTCATAGTCACATGATAAATACAATCATGTGTTTCCAGCCAATCAATTCAAGCGCTTCGCGGTTGCCAATTTTTGCTTTTTGATGAAATTTTCTTTTGTAAGTTGCATATTTAGCAATTAAAAACAGCACACAGAGGTAAAGAAAATGTACTTAATTTAAAAATACATGTATGATATATATATATTTTTTAATTTTGAAAAAGTTTTTGATGAATTTTAATATTTGAATATCTTTACCAAATAACCAAGTTTGAAGTTTTATCTTAATTTTATAAGTATAGAACAACAAATCATCATAAATTTTGCTCATTATGTGATATCACCTTAAAAATATATAAAACTCTGTTTTGTTCACAGATTTCTTAATAACATCTATTTGTTTCTTATACTATGTCTAAAGTCATTCAAATGATTAAAAATATATCTTAGGCAAATAAACTTACTGAAAGTAAAATATTTCCATCTCCACTTCGTCGAGTTTATCAGAAAAATCTTTATTGTACCGATCCTGAAGATCTTCCCTTATATGACTGAAAATAAAAATCAATTATTCCTTTCACATTGCTATTTATTACAAATTTGGTTTCATAAAACTAAAAAGTTGACACATCATTCCCGTAAATCTTTTCTAGCATTAAAGTACTTAGTATTCCCTACATAAAGTATTGAGACAGCGACGTATAAAGAGTACTTTTAAGGAGGGAGTTATATTTTTTTTAAAAATTGTTAATTGTTATGCTACGAATTAAAAGTCTCTTAGTCCATGGAAGGGGTTTGAACCCACAAACCTCACCCTTATGTACGCGACTGAATTCAGAAATTTTAATAACTCCAAGCTTAACAAAAGAGGCTTAAATAAAGCAAAAATAATCCCTGGTTTTGAATAGTATAATTTTAAACTCGTATTATAAAATTTATAGCATGGATGACTTCAGAAACTCAGGATAAATTATATTCTATTTCACACAAATTTCACTACTTCTGATGGATCTCACATTCAGTGGTAGGATTGAGCGCGTTTGGCAAAATCGATATCAATTTTTTATTTTTTTTATTGAACCATTAGTTGAAGCAAATAATCAGGATTGTAGAGCGTTGGACATTAAAGTTTAAATTAATTGTGGTAAATTTTGGGTTACCGGTTCGATAAAATCTACTTTGGTGTGGCAATTTTTTTATTTTATTTTAAGTTAGGTTATACACGAAGACAATATACAGGGTGATCCCGAATTCATGGTACATACATTGTAACAGGGTTGATACATTACATTGTAAAAATCATTTATTGTATGGAAATGTAGGGGCGCAAGTGACGCAGTGAGGCGGCAGGAGAAATAAAAGACAAGGGAAATGGAATTATCAGTTGGTTGTGTTTTCGATAGGGGATAGTAAATGTCTAGCCGCCGTTCAGCATGATGCATTCCAGAAGGGGAAAGCACCATTCGCAATTGTGTTGATGTCTACAATGGGAGACTTTACGTAGGCTGAAAATGCAGATAGGCATCACATGTACAGTCGTGCAAATGGTAACGGAATAGCTGCGCTACGAATGTATCATACGCAATTTCCTAATCGACGAATGCCGGATCACTGAATTTTTCAGCGGTTACTTAGTCAATTTCGTGAAACAACATTCATTCCACGTCACCAGACATAATTCGGTTCGATGAAGAGCTACATTACATGTACAGCCTTGCAAATGGTTACGGCAGAGCTGCGTTAACGAATGTGTCACATGCTGTTTCCTGATCGACGAATGCAGAATATTTCACATAATTTTTCAGCGGTAATATCGTCAACTTCGTGAAACACGTTCGTTCTACGCCACCAGCCATGCTGCTGGTAGACGAAGAGCTGTACGCAGTTCAAGCCTCCAAGAAAGCATCTTGAACGTTCTGGCTGATAGACCCGAGTCAAGTACAAGAACTGTTGCTCATTACGTAAGTGTGAGTCATCTGACCGTTTGTAGAGTGTTAAACGAAAATCGCTTACACCTCTTCCCTTTTCAGCGAGTACAAGCTTTGAACCCGGCAGACTATCTTCTCAGACTGCCAGTGGGTGGTACAGCAATGTGCAATGCAGCTGGACTTCACAGCTCACGTGCTGAACAGTTATGAAGAATTATTGCAAACATTACGCTTGTCAACGACACTTTCAATAAACACTTTGTCTTTCCCTTAGTCTCTTATTTTTTGTGTTTGTGCCTCACCGCGTCACTTGCGCCTATACATTTCTATACAATAAATGATTGTTACAATGTTCTGTACTTACCCTTAAAGTTTGTATCATGAATTCGGGACCACCCTGTATATAACTAATAAGCATAGAGCATGGTTGGTTTTTCATAGCGACCAGATTCTCTCCTCACCAGGTCCCTACTGAAGAAAAGTGGTCCCTAGGGGCGTTTCTGTTGCTTGGAACATTTTGCTGCAATTATTATAACTAGTGCGGATTCAGGATTCTCAACTGTACATGATGGAAATACCAAATCTGTAACTAGGATAGTGAATTAATTATTTAATTATTCGGATCGGCTTAAGGGGGTGGTAAACAGTGGGAGCGCACGAGACCACATCAGTTCTGAGTGTCCCATGCTGACCGATTTTGCAAAAATCAAATTGGGTTCACATTTTTTACATGGTTTTAATCCAAATATTTATTTATACGCTCATTTCATATTTGGGAACGTACCGTGTCTGCAAAAGCTTAGTTGCCGATATACAGCTCATTGGGCAAAAAAAATTAAGAATAATTTACTACTTCGGCTGTTTTACCTATCAAATCCGAACATAAGAAAAATTAAATTAGTACGTTATTGTAATTGAATTTGAAATAGAATATGCAATAAAATAGAACAAAAAAACATACATATTATAAACTTTTTCTATTAATTCACATACCAATTTGTATTTTACAACTATACGAAGCAATTTTTATTGCTAATTAATTTATTTTAAAAATTTATCTGTATGAAATGTTAGTTTTTCATTATATAAAACTATTTAATTATTAATAATTAACAGTGTGTCTTACCATAATAATTTGTACAAATGTAGTTAACTGAAACATATAATAAATTATTCTTTTATAGTATATAGAATATGTTTAACAACCCCACACGTTAACTTAGCATCGAGTGTGCAATTCGTTTGTGAACAAAATTATACTTTGCCCCTTAAACGAAAACTAGCTTCTCGATCTGAATGCAATAGATTGCTTTCGCAAGGGCAAAGAGTAATAATGGTTTCTTTAAAATAACATGTTCACTTCGATTTCTAAAAATATTTTTATGTCTGTGTGTTTTAAAGATTTATTTATAACTTTTAAAAACATTGAAAGAAAATATTTAAAAATGTTTTCAAGTATAGCGTAATTCCAGAGAAAACTTTAATTATTTTTTACTCTTTCGAATGCACCTTATTGCATTTAAGTCAATGCACTAGTTTAGGATCGAAAAAGAAAATGTATATTTACTGCCTTATAGGAAATAAAAATACGTTCATGAATTCAAAATATATTGGCCTTGCTTGTTTACGATTAGCTGGGGTTATTCCAGCTTCAGTCTTGTGCTACTGCACATAATCCAGCGATTAAGACATCTGTAAATTGGATTTAAAAAAGAAGATGGAACTAAAGAAGAAGTGCCTTGTCCAAAAGCTGTTGCTGTTTATAACGATGTCATGGGAAGGGTTGATCGCTTCGATCAAAGAAAAAAAAATATCAAATAAGAAGATCTGTAAAATGGTGGTGACCTTGTCATCATAAATAGTTCCATACTGTAGCAAGTGAACAAAAGAAACAGAAGTTTAGACCAGCTAACATTCTGCATAGCATTAACTCGTCAGCTATAGACGGATATTTCTCAAGAAAAAGGAAAGGACGTCCTGCTAGCTCCCAAGCGAAGAACTGTGTAGTTCCGGATGATGTGCGCTTAGCCAGTGTGGGAGTGAGTGAATATTAACGTCGCACTGTTCAGCTACACTAGGGTCAAGTGACGAGGATGAAACCTGAGCTGGCACCCCCTCTCCTAACAACCACACCAACGGGAGGACGTTTGAGCTCTCGACCTACACCGGCGGGTCTTTAGTGGTATTGGGTTTGAACTCATGACATGCCTGCCATGATCCGATACCTTGACCATTAGGCTACCACCGCCACTAGCCAGTGTGTGGGAAATCCTATGCCAAAGATGGTTTCCAACTATTGGTGATGTAGGAAATGTAGTAGAAAAAGAGCAGTGGCGAAATGTACACCCCCGCAAACCCCGCATTGTGTGGAAGGGGGTAGGGACTCTAGGGAGTCTAAAGCCGGACTGACGCCAAGTACATATAGTACATATTAGGTCTTTGGGGTCCAAAAGCTGAATTTGCAGGCGAGGCCCTAATATTCTCCGTTACGCCACTGAACAGAGGACCCACTAGATGTATCCAGAATGTGTTGTTCCCTTGTGCATTGCAACATGATTCTCACCTTTTCAGGGCAAATGATCACCACTAAATTTTATTTTCTCTATGAAGGTAAATGGTTCATTGAGAAGTATTTTTCCCACCCCTAAAATTTAAATGTAAACATAAAATTCGGCAAAATAAAATATATTTCTTTAAATGCTTTTGTCTTATTGTTAATAAAACATAAAATACTGAGAGAAATTCAAAAGAGAAATAAATGGCCCCCAAAAGGGTTTTTAAAAAGTCAAAAAAAAATTCATATAAAATTAACACTAGCGTATTTATTAGCGTAATTATGTGGAATTTACTCGTAATCTTGGAGGTATTTCTTGTCTTTCAGAACGTTCTTCGGTCCGTCCTTTTGCGGCTTGTGATGAGTATGCCCCTTGTGTCGGTCATCGCCCCTATGAGCACTCAGCAAGCCACACAGAGAAAACAGAACACACAGGGAGAACGTAACGGGACTAAAAATTTTCATTTTGTTATTTGAGTAGATCTGCAATCAGAAACACAAAGTGAATGATTTGATTCTAATACAAATCCTGGCTTTAGCACAATTAAAAATTAAGCATTAAATTTATTATTAGAATTACCGTTATCACTATTTTATTATTTGTATCAGTTTATTATTTAACACTGGAAAGAAAACTGGATTGTTAAAATTATTGTTAAGAATAGAATATTTGATATTATTATTTATTGCTTTTTAAAGCAATTCAAAATCATTCCACTCCTCCTTTTCTTTTCCTTTTAATATATATACATTATATTCATAACATTTTAAAGGGTAGGGGGATGACAGTTCTTTTAAAGAGGGTGTTACAGTTATGGAGTTACAGTTGTTGTGTACATGCTTATTCAACAGAGCTATTTAATTTTTTTTAAAAATTTGATTATTTTAATATTACGTTTTAATATTTAAGTATGTTATGATCAGAGACGTCTTAATACTCCTTGAGGCCCTGGGCCCCTATGGAAAAGTAGGCCCCACCTGAGATGTTTAAAAGTAGACAGTATATAGCATGTGCATTGTCAAATATTCGTTCAAACGATAAATTGAAACAAATAAATGTGCACGGCTCAAAACCTCAAAAACCTGGGCACCAATGGCTTGACCGATGTCCGCATTTCGACTAAATGAGTTGAATGGTTGTTTATCATATTAGACCTAGGTCTAGACATGGACAAAAGTCATCACATAATAATACAGTCTTACCCCTTTTACCAGTTGACATGCAGTTTGAAATTCCCTGTTTTTCGGAGAATATGCACAGGAATAATATTTAACCACATTAAAATTTTCTGGATCATGATCTTAGTAAGACAGAGTTGAGAACAAAAAGAGGCCCCCACCGAGGTAGAGGCACTGGGCCCGGACCCAGTTGGCCCCTTCCTTAAGACGTCCCTGGTTATGATAATATATTAAGCATAATTATACATTTTTTTAGTATTTAATTTTTAAATATTCCCCCTCCCCTTTTACTTCTATTTACTTTTAAGTACATTTTTTGGGGCGGGTATTTATAAATTCCTGAGGTTAAAAACTAAAATTGTCTCAGAAGTTGACCGTGGTAACCAAGTGCCTCCACTATAATTACTTGTAATGAGATTATAATTAATATACAGTCGGACCCCGATTTAACCAATTCATCGGGACCGAGCATTTTGTTCGTCAAATCGGGGTTGTTCGTTAAATCGAGATCCAAACAAAATACAAACTCTTTGCACTTACCATTCGAAAATTCAATAAGCAACAACATAAAAAATATCCATAATTGGAAAGTATGCACTTTTTTTATTCAACAACTAACAATACCTATTGTGAATTACTCGCACCAGTTAAATGGAAATTTTAAATTTTAACTAATAGATGTTTGACAATATTTTTGATTCCTGACTGGAATAAATTTTTCTTTTATCTGTCTATGGGCAGTGCTTCTCAAACTTTTAATATTTTCCACCCAATTTTCAATCACAATTTTCGTCGCCCCGCCCCCATACCAAAACAATGTATTGAGTGCAATAATAATGTACTTTGAGGCTCTAAATCTATAATGCGACTTTAATTTTAACTCGTACAAATTATCGAAACACGAATTAAACTTTGTATATATTACTTTTAAGAAATAGATATGTTAAGTAAGTTACATTTAAGTTAACAGGATAAATATTATGTTACTTTTCCTTCCAAATTTTTAACCAGCGATAAATTGCAAAATAATTTTTAATTAAATTAAATATTTATTTCTAAAATCTAATCCATTTTCAGCATCCTATCTTAGTGAAACTGAATTGTTCTTCTTGAATACTTTGAAATCAAAATCAAAATCTCAGCTAAATATAGAAAAAGACCTTAGAGCAGCGCTTCTCAAATTGTGGGGCACCTCCCAGGGGGGCGTAATAACTCTAGAGGGGGGCACGAGCATATTGAAGAGCCGAAAACAAAAGATTATTTTTAAAAAATTATTAATTTACTGAGATAAACAAAATCCGTTCTGACATAATAAAAATAAAATACACATTTACACTGATACAAAACACTTAAATATGTACCAGCACTGCACAATGTATTTTATAATTAATTTAACAATACTAAGTTAAGAACAAGTTTCATAACTACCAGTGACCCCATGGGCTTGTCATATATAAAATTATATACAAAAACTTGATAATTTGTACGGTTCATTAATCCCTTAATGTCGATTAAAAGTTATATGATTCGCTCTCCAATGCCTCCGTTTTCCATGTAGGTACACGATGTATTGGGGGGAAGGGAAGAAAAGGAATACATAAGCAAATACCCCGAAATAAGTAAATCCTTCGCAAACACTGTCAGGGGCCCTTATTGCAACACAAAGCCTTCGGAATAGTTTTATGGATGCAGTGCACAGAAAAGACCGTACTTTGGAAAAACGTATACATACGTCCGGATAAATTAAAGCTTTCGTTGAGTGAGACGCTTATATACGCCGTTGGCACTTAAGAGCATAAAGTAGTATTATAGCTTTAGCGTTAAAATATAGTATTATTGAATTCAAAACATTGTTATTGTATGGAGGGGGGGGCGAAGAAAAAAATTGGATATTGGGTCAATAATATTGAAAGTTTGAAAAGCACTGCCTTAGAGTATTAATATCTATATTAAACTTTCCTTTGCAAAACTGCTCCGCAAGACAAGCCACTGGGAGTCACTAAACTTTTTTCCTAATTCAGTATTGATAAATTAATTATCAAATACATTGTGCAGTACTGATACATTTATGAATATATTATAGCAATGAAAATGTGTATTTTGTTTTTCTTCCTTTCAGTAAATTAATATTTTAAAAAAATAATCTCTTATTTTCGATATGCTTGCACCCCCCACGTAGGATTATCACGCCCCTTAGGGAAGACACGCCCACAATTTGAGAAACGCTGTTCTTTGGAGAAGGAAATACTGCATCCTTAACATCCTGCTGCGAGGCATGTTTTTTCAGTTTTCAAACAGTGTAAAACATTAGAAAATGTAACAGTTTTGATAAAAGTTTCACTATAAATTTCTGTATCAGCATCGTTATTCATCAGTTCCGATAAATCAACGATTTCCTGAACTTCATTTGCACAGCTGGAAGTTGGTCATCAATTGTAACATAATTGTCAAAACCTTAAGATGTCCCTTACGTTGTGGAGTGGGATGAAATAAAGGAGTTTCCTGTTCTATTCAAAACTCACAGGATAGCTTCCACTCATTATTCATCTGCACCTGTAAAGTCTCATAATGGTCTGTACATTTTCCTGTCAAAATGTAATACTTACAAGACAAATCTTTTTTCTGTCCCAGACAAAAAAAAATTCATTTGAAAAAAAAAACTCAATTTTTTTTTAAACAAACTAATAACAAAGTATTTTTTAGCTGTTAAAATAATTAATTAATTCGGGGTTTATTGTTCATTAAATAGGGGTTCGTTAAATCGGAGTTCGACTGTATATCATTAGCAACAAAGTTTTTAAAAGTTTATATAAGCCAAAATTCTAGTAAAAAATAAATTCTATGTAAACAAAAGAATGTTTACAAAAATGAAATTGCTATTTTAAATTTCATACAATTCTAAAAATATATTGTAATTAATACAGCAACTATGGTATCTATTTTTAAAAAAAATAATATCATATCACGACCAGAGCATAAAAAGTCATAAAAAAATGCTATACATAATTAAAAATACTGATTTATTAGCCATTTTTGAAAAAATTAATTTTTCTGTAATAATTCTAGAAAATGGTAGATCCTACTCTTTGAGATAATATTTATTCATTTATTGCAAAAATTATCTCTGCAAAAGGAGTGTAGTAAATTACAAGACCTCAATGTATGAAGAAAGACAACTAGCTAGTTTTATAAATGAAATAAATCCATATAAGTAATAAAAAAAGTAAGAAATACAATTAAAAGGAAAAAAAATAATAAAATAAATAAAATACAATATTCAAACAAATGATAATATTTTATTCAAACCAATAGATGGCGCCATAACCTAGATATTTATAAATGCTTCTAATATATTTTTTTTTTAAATATCCTCATTTGACTTGTGCTGACATCTATTGGTTTAAATAGTAAGCATATTGTTTTAAAAGATTAATAGGTAAAGTAAAGAAGGGGATATTAACTTAGAAAATAATCTGGAGTGTGTTGCTTGACACAGACAATATACTCGTAAATTTGATCAAAATCTGTTATATTATCAAAGGAATTATATTAATTATTTGAATGTGTACATTATTACTTACAAAAAATATCCTCATAAATAAATAGTGTTCAAGATTGAAAAAAATTATCCTCTACCGCAAGATTAGTTTTGCATTTTAAAAATAATTGGCAACATTGACTAAATATATAAAATGATAAAGAATTTATAATGTATTTCACTCAGTATTTGTTAATGTACCTGATTTCATGGGTATTTTTACAAACCTGCGTAACCGGAAAGTACACTGCTGTCTTCATTTGAGAAAAACATTTGTGTATGTGATTCTCCTATTTCAAAAATTAAAAATTCGATAATTAATCTTTTTTAAGCTCACTTTTTCTATAAACATTAAGAAAATTTCATGTATTTCTCATTAATTGTTAGTTTTTTTAAACATTTATTTATTATGCACAATAAAATATCCCTAATACATATCAGTGCTCTCCATCCTTATCATCGCAGCTGACCGATCAACGATTGATAATTTTACCACGGGCCGCTGATTGTTTGTATTTTAAATCGTTTTTATTTAGTAATTTTAATGTAGTTGTATTTAAATATTTCTTCGGAATGAAATACAGTTACACCAAAAAATGAATAACAAGTGATTTCCGTGGAAATTTGCACAAATCCGGGGAAAATGCACCACGATAAATAAAACAGAAATAATTTAATGTGGGATAATAGCTTTTGTTGCTCCATATTCTAAAATAAGTAAATAAATAATGTAATGTTCCTTGGGTGTGGTCCTTTACCATTTGATCCACGGCTCGGTATTGATCCGTGACCCAGGGGTTGGGGATTGTGGGGAAGCTAATTTATAGCCAGTAACAGCCTCAGGAGGAACAGGAGTGATCATTTTTGTCTAGTGGTATGTTACGTGCTTACGAATCCATAGGTCACGAGTTCCAATCACTATCTTACATCATCACCCTAAGGACTGGAGTAAACCCAAAGAATATTTAAACTCTCGCCACACGAAGCTGCTGGTATTTGCTCTAGATTTTTTTTACGCTAAATTAAAGTTGTCAAAAATCAAGAGTCATCATTTAGTCCGTGTGGCGGACATTAATATTATGGAAATGCCGGAATACCACATATGCCGGAAATGTATTACTCATCAGAGTTAACATTTTTTTTTTTTTTAATTTTCCTTAAAGACAGTAGCATCTCTTCTGTAAAAAGAGCTGGTACATTTAAAATCTATTGACCTCAAAGTTTTCCCTTAGTGCGGTGTAGAAATTTAGGGAGTTAAGCGCCAGTTCAGGTGTAGTCCTCATCACTTGACCGTGATTCAAAATTACAAAATCCGTCGCCAGACTCCTCGCATGCTTCAGAGTATAATGTTAATAAAGCAGCAATTAAGTATGTATAGAAAAAAGAAATTTCAAAAATGTTCAGCTTCGTTTAGTGACGGAAAATTGAAAGGAACCTTTAAAAAAATATTCTAGTGCCCCCCCCCTGCTTAAAGAACAATAAAGAAAATACTAATGGAACTACATTCATGTTTTATTTTTGCACTGAGCTTTCATTATATGTGAAATCCCCTACAAATACTACATGCATGTAACTAAACTTTTACAATAATTTCAAACTGATTACATAATTACATCCAAATGAGTTTATGCAATAATATTATAACTTAACATGCACATGTAATTGACTTACATAACGTAATGAGATGAATTAATTAATAATTAAATGTGTACTAGAGTAAATTCTAATTGTTATTTTAATTTCTTGTTCAAGATCGAAATTGGATTTTCAGACACCAAGTACATGCAAGAAGTTCAATTCATCCTTGGACTAAACATTCGGGAGTCAAAATAAAAATAAGGAAGACATTTTACATAGAAAATAAATTTTCATATGTTGAAATAAGTTTAGTTACAATACATTTTTTAATCCTTAAAATAATATACAATAATAATAATATATAATAATAATCAAGAGATATTTCAAAAATTTCTTAATTTTTACTTTGGAAAGTAGGGTTACAAATTTATTCAGCATAGCAGTATGTGGGACAAAGTAGAAAATTTATTTTACATTAAAAAAAAAAAAGAAATAGATTGTTGTTCAAACAGAAAATATATAGCTGAACTATAAAAAATACTGTAATGTTATTTGTCATTATGCAGAAAAATGCAGTTTTCCTTTTCTAAAACATAAAGCGAACACTGGTTTAGACTCCAGGCTATATCCGCCTAAAATGGCTTTCAATATACTGAAATTCTGAAGAAAATATGAAACAAAATGAAATTGGAGTAAGAAAATTATAAAATGTTAGAATGATATCAAACTGATTTTAAAAAGTTCATTTTAACAAGTAAAAAAAATTTTAAAAAAATAAATTAAGGAAAAGATTGTTTTTTTTTTATTTTAGTACAGAATTTTTTTAACTTTTCTTTTGGGATAATTTTTCTTCAAAAGAAATCAGTTTTTACAATTGTGTCATATACAAATTACATTTGGAACAATCAAACGAATAAAATAGGAAAATTACCAACCACCTGGACATTTAGTCATTCATAAACTACCGAACACTATATTCTTCGAAAATAAAATCTGAGCATTTTGTTCTTTTTTAAACTAGAGCACTACAAATTTTAAATGAAAGGAAGAAAAAAATCTGAAATATTTGGTAAAAGCAGTTGATAACGCCGTTTGTTAAATTTTCATCAAATGGTATTAAGAAAATTTCTTTCTTAGGAATTTTTTCCATGAACAGAAGAAAACACGAACAATTTGCTCTTCAAGAAACTTAAGCATTCTTAAATTTTACAGGTTTGAATCTGACATAATTGGTAAAAGCAGTCCACAATATTATTCTTAAATTTTCAATAAAAGATTTTTTAATAAAAAGAATATACTTACACACGTTAGAATTCTTTTAAACTGTTTGAAAGATGATTCTATGCTTCCTCAAGCTAAACATCTGCATGGCAAATGGAAAATAAACACTCGAATGAAAGTTACATCTGCTTCCTTTCCACGATTGGTGAACAGATAAGCATAGCTCTTTGATAACGATTTTACTTATGCTCATTACAAAAGGAAGACTGACAGGTGGAATTAACGGAATTCTTTTCTCTCAAGTGTTATTTCGAGAGCTCCTAAACTTCGAAAAAAATTATGCCGACGAAAATGCTTTGAGTGAGTTTCTTTTGTTAGGCTTGGGTTTGTCGTTATGAGTTAATGGGAATGTAAGTTAATAATGCAATAACTTATATTTCTTAATGTTGGATGGTAATTGCTATAAAATTTGTCATCTTTCGGTTAAAACTAATCTGCATAAACTCATTTTATCAAATAAGTTTCAACTAGTTGCAACTTTGTAGGGAATTGTTAAAATGGTTATTTGCTAAATGTTAATAAATGTTCAAAGCAATTACCAAAACTTTATCAATTCGAAAACAGAAACATTTTATTTATTATTGAAGTGAAACTTCTTTGCGGACGGGAGTGAATGGGAAATTTACCCAGTTTTGCATAACAGTGAAAAAGCGAACGGAAGTAGTGATTCCCCCATCCCCCCGAAATGTCGCCATGGTGAGCAGATAGCGAGCGGAAGGAAAAGAGAGCGGGGGGGGGGCTACATTACCTGACTTGCGTCATATCCGTGAAAAAGTTGGACAATTTCTAAGGGGGATTGTGCATCAAAAGTATATCTTGCTGCTGTGGACGAAAGGCACTTAGGTAGTGGTGACATTAAGTGGGTACCCTTGCTATTCTCGTAACGAACTCGCATGGCGTATTTTCGTAGTTGTTATGTAAAAAAATGTGCCGTTTTCAACGAATAAACGCACCCAAAATATTACCATTATATGGCTCTTCCCGTTACGGGAGTGTCTGGGGCATTGTGTATATGTCACTAACGTTCGCGCCAGAATCGCTACGGATAGCGTTTTATAAACAAACACAGTGACTTCTGTGAGTGATGCATTAAGTTTATATTATTAATTTTATTTCCATTGAATCAAAATAAATTCTGGTCAGATAGCCTAGAACAAATGCAAAAAGAGGAAAAGAGTTTCGTGAAAGAAAAAAAAGCAAAACTAGCTGCAATTCCTGGCGAAATTCTATATACCACCAGGTAGTTCTGTCGCAGCTTTTATCATCTTTATCCATAAAGTTTTAGCGCTGTACACATCCGAGGCTGCTGCAATCATTGGATCCGATGATGATTAAAAGTCTATTATCTTAACTGGAGACTTTAATGTTAATTTTGCTTCAGAAGAAGCAAAGCCACTCATTGAATTCTTGAAACGGACACTGAATTTGACAATGAATACTGATTCTAGAGAAGGAAAAACAATAATGAAGATGCCACGATTGATGTAGTTTTCTCACATTTTTTTGATTGACTACAATCGAGGATTTTTATATCCTACTTGTTACCACACACCTATTGTGTCTTTCTTGGAAAATGATGATGCAGAAAATTGAATAAAAATATTTTCATACAATAAATGAAGTTCGAATTTTATTTGATTAAAGTTATCTCAGCAGTTTAATATAATTATATCTATTCCTGCATTTACGGCCAATGTCGCCAAAGAAGTTTCACTTCTATCCCGTGGCTTTCCACATTCCTTTTTTTTATAACAGTGCTCAAACTTTCAATATTGGTTACCCAATTTTCAATCATAATTTTCACCACGCCCCACCCGCTTCTCCTCCATACAATTACAACGTATTGAATTCAATAATAAAATACTTTGACACTAAAGCTACAAAAACCGAACAAATTATCAAATAAGTATTAATTTTTTTTAAATATTACATATGACTAGCCCATGGAGTCACTGGTAATTATTAAACTTGTTCTTAACTTAGTATTGTTAAATTAATTATCGAATACATTGTGCAGCACTGATACTTTTATAAGTGTATCATATCAAAAAAATGTGTATTTTTTATTTTTATTATGTCAAAATGTATTTTGTTTTGCTTCCATTCAGAAAGTTAATATCGCGCCCTCCCAACTAGAGTTATCATGCCCCCCCCCCCCCAGTTTGAAAAACGCTGCTTTATAAACATTCTTTTTCTATGCATTTGCTTTAGAAAAAAAATCTTTACAAATGTCATTTATTAAAAAATAAGAGAAAATAAGGACTTATACCACCTGAATGCAAGATAAAAAATATTCTAAAAATAATGTTTGAAATCTTTTTGATGACAATGTAAACAACATGAAATACGTTTTTTTTAAAAATATGTATTGTATATAAATAACAATCTGTTTTACGTCATGAGCGATGAATATTTATATCCCTTAATTATAATTTAAATATACTCGATCTTAAAAGAAATAGAATTTTAAACAATATTCTACCATATTGGAATACTTTGAAAACAAAATATTAATAATTCTTAAGCAAGTATTTTTGATTTTATTTCATTTGACCAATTGTTAAAGTTAAGTCTTCTCATTACTTTTTACTCAATTACTCATATTTTTAGCTTTTAAATTTTATGTATATTTTCTTTGTTTTAAAGTGGCAACAACCGTTATCAGACGATGAAATAATTTTTAACATGTCAATGAGGAAAGTATGTTACAATTTTTAAAACAATATATTTTACCGTGCTTTTATTTTATTATTATCACATACATTCAGGGGCGTAGCTATCGCCGTATAAAAGATACGGGGCCCTCAAGCCACAGGGGCTCCAACGTATGCAAAAAAAAGGAATCATAGAATATTAAGGGACCCAAAATGGGCTCCCAAGGAATTTTTGGTACAGGGCCCACTCAGGACTAGATACGCCAGTGCATACATTATTTGTAATTTTTATATTATACAAAAACCTTTCGACTTATTACCTAATTCTGTTCCAAATGACGTCATAAGTTCGACTTACATTTTCCATGACAGTTTTAGTTCAAGAGAGTTATAAGAATTGTATATAAAACGTTTAAACTTAAGCTATGTCCATATAATTTTGCTTATTTTGTTAAAAATGCATAGATACTGTATTCATTTTTCTTTAGTACTCGTTATTTATTTATTTTTTTGCGGTCATAAGTCGAGATAAAGGTGTCCACTAACTATTATATTGTAAAGCAGAAAAGTTTATATACTTTATCAGTTATAGCAAATTAAAGGCTATATGGTAGATAAAACGTATAAATGCTTTCGCTTCATTTAGTTTAACCGTCTCATGCGAGCAGTACAGTAAGTTATTGATGACTCTAATCATCCTTTTGTGAATCCCGTCAGATAAAAATATATTCTTCTTTGAGCTTCCACAGTTCTCCACGAGTGATGTTCTATATCCAGCAACATGGCTCCCATTTTTAGAAACCACTACCTTTTATAGAACTGTGACATTTGGGAAAATTAATGGTAGCGTGAGAGTTAAGAAATTAAATAATTGGTTTATTTACGTCACACAGCTATTAATTACAATATATTTACATTTTGAACACTGGTATAGCTTGTTCTGAGTAGGCCCCGTGTCAAAAATCCTTCAGGGCCCTTTTTTAGAAAAGAAAGCCCTATTGTACTGCAGCTATGCATGTTGAGGCTTCTGTAGCTTAGGGGTTCCATTCTATTGATACGGTGGTAGCTTCGCCCCTGATTTTAAATAGAAGTTATTCATACTATTATTTTTTCCACTTCTGCAGAAAATGTTCTTTGTGAGGGAGGAGGCTAACGCAACCAAGCTTCTTGGGGTTTTCAAACGGACTGTCTTCTCCATTGTTCCGGAATATGGTGGTTCTTCCTCTAAACCTCGAATTTTAGCTTGGGTTTCCGGCCTGTGGGCAGAGTGATGTTTTTCTCCCAGTCATTGGTTCTCAAGGCCATGTCAGATGAAAAGGCCCCATAATATTTAGGGGTGCACGTATAGATATGAACTGTGTGTGTTGTACTATCCACATAAAAAAGTCGACTTTTCTGCAGTGTGACGTGGAAACGTCACAGAACATTGATTAGAGTTGAACAGCATGTCTAATGATCCCGATAATGTAGTGGTTACAGTCACAAATTTGATGATCATTAGGGATTAAGATTAGCCTCAGGTTCGAGTCCTGTTTGGTGCGCCACTAACTCAAATTTCTATTACCTCTTTTGTGTTTCAGTCAGTATTTTTAATATTTTCTGAAGAACTAATTAGAAATGTTCAAATTACTTCTAAATATTTACTAGAAATACTTTACAGTTTCCAATGTATTTAAAAAATATCAGTGATATAATTTTTTAAAAATTACTGCGTGAGTTTATGAATACCGATAAAAAATGAATGATTTCGTATAAATTATAGCTGTAATTTCAAACTTATCAGCTATTTTATCTAGCTTTTAAATTCTATTAAAACCCTTACACACACACAAGTCGAAGTTAAATTTTTAAAGAAGGCATTTTTCGAAAGTACCATTCCCTCGAATTTTAGATTCGAAAAGTTTCAAACCAGTACGGGACATAATTACCTGAATAAGAAGCCTTCTTACATAATATTTTATAAAAATTAAATGATTAAAAACTAAAAGTAATTGTAAAAAAATTAAATTTTAATTAGTAATAATGATATAATGTTAATTTTTTTTTTGCATAAGCTGCATTTACTTTATGAAAACTAGTTCATCTTGCACTTTTTTAAAAATTTAAATACGAATAAATAAAATATTTTAAGAAATTTATTCTGCAGGACTTGAAATGTTTCAAAAATAAGATGTAGTTAGTTCATTAGAATGGAACTTTTATCTGTGTTTTTATTTATTTTATTCCAAAATATTCTTATTTTTTATTGCTGCATCAAAAATAATTTAGGAAAAAAAGGCATGAACATAATTCCAAATCATTCGATTAACTCTATATTATTTCTCACCCAATTTTATATTATACAAAATGTTTTATAACACAAGTATTAAGAATTTGAAATTTTTTAATTAATATTAATATTAGATCCAGTCAAGGGCTCTTAGGGTTAGATCTATCCAAGGGCTCTTTAATTTCTCTTTCAGAACCCATGGTTATACAATGATAATTATACCTTAGCTGATATGTCACTTTCCTGATTTTTATATCACCTCAATTAGAAATTTTGAGGATAGGTTCCAAAATTTTCCATTGCACCTTTAAAAATGAAATCAAAACGTGAAAAATAAACAATACAAATTTGATGCTGATCATTAATGATCAGCATGATGATATCTAAGTAAGCCAGTAACAGCCTCCGAACAGGAGTGATCACTTCTGTCTAGTGGTCATGTTACTGGGCTTCAGGTCCGAGCGTCGTGGGTTCTAATCTCCACACCCTGAGGAAAATTAGACAAAAAATTTCATGAAGTGAAGAATAAATTTAGACAAAGTACAAAGAGTTTGAAAAGACTATGGCCCCTTACTCAGAAAACATATGAAACGCTTGATAAATAGAGTGGCTTGACTAATTTTTTTCTTTGATATTGATATGTAATAAGTTACAGCTTATTCTTCTTCAATCGAAACTAATTTTTCGTAAATTTGACAATTTTGGGTGTCTTTTAAGACACATTACTTTTATTTCTTTATTTAGATTGAAAGAAAGATATTTTTTGTTATTAGCACATTGCTAACAAACATTACATAATAATTTTAATAATTTTTATTTGTTGTAAAAAACTTTTAATAAATAATTATCATTATGATGATTATATAAATTTAATAATTATTTATTTATATAATAAAAGAGAAATCTGAAATGTATTATCGAAGTACATATTTACATTTATATTTATTAATTTATTTTCCTCATATTCACAATGTGTAATCTTATTCTGATAACTTGCTTCAATTTTGGATATACAGATACATATTTTGTGTAATATTTTATGTTGAAAATGCATAATATATATTTCAGGGCTGCTATTTCAGTTTTTGTTAAAATTCCGTTAATATCGAAACTATTGATACTCTTTTGAGCTGCTTTTAGTTTTAAAAACATACTATTTTTTGCATAACGTTCTATCCTTCTGAAGCATAAAAAGTCCGTTTTATTGGTTTTTCGACTAAAGAATGCAGTTGACGCAACATTACTAATTAACGAAAAAAGATTTTTTAAATAGAAGAAGAAGAAGAAAAGAAACAATCCTTGTGATTATAAATGAATTCCGTCTGCTATTTTTGAATTGGGCATTTTTAGACATAGTACATTTTTCAAATCTGGCAATAGCTTATTGAAGCGAAATTTGAACTGCGCCCTCTTTAGCGTCTGTGTTGTCGTTGGCGACAGATTTGTAAAATTTTCTATACATATCTAAATTGTTGTAGTATTCGTTGTGCAGCTTTTGTGGTATTTTTGTTAATTTTTGAGACAAAATATCTTTTTTAAATATATTATTGTTGAATAATGGGCAGTAAAAAGACGTCTTACAAGTCTGGAGATCTTGTATTTGCTAAAGTTAGGGGATATCCGCCTTGGCCTGCTAGGGTAAATATAACATATTTACTACCGGTTTTTTTGCTAAAAGTTGCTTTTTTTTGTTGATATTTATTTTTATAAATTTTGTTTTCATTTTTCTTTCATGTGCGTATTTTTTTTGTTTTGCTTCAGTTTAGTGAGCTTACTGTTATGTTTTTATTTATTATTTTATTTACTTTTTGCTGTATTGAATTTCTGATGGCAGTTATTTTGGAATATAATTTTGTAGTCTTCTAATTTGTATTCAATTTTAATTTCTTTTTGTAGTTTTGTGTTTTAATATATTTTTTAAATATATGTGCGATTAGTTTTATTAAAATTTATTGAATTGCATTTTTAATTCTGCATATCAAAGTAGCATATTTCCAAATAATATTCCTCTGATGTTAAATAATTAGAATAAACAGATTTTTTCGCTATATGCATCATGTAAAATGCTTACAGGTATGGCTGACGCCTGTCAAAGTTGTTAGATAATTGTTTTTAATAAAATATTTGCTATTGATTGCTAATTTCTAGAGGATTAATTTTAAATGTAAAGGGACTCATAACAATTAAAAATCAATCAATGTTTGATTTTAAAAATCTTGTAATTGCATTAATAAGTATTGCAATGTTTGATTTGGATTGAAAAAATTATGCTTTCTATTTTTAAATGGTAATTAACTTTGATGTACTATTGGATTTTAATTCTGTTAATATATCATATAGCTGTATATTAATATTGAGTGTTAAATTGCTTCTTGCATTGATTTTCTGTACTTTATTCCTATTGTACAAGGATTTATAAGCACAATTATTGATTTTAGTATAATTTCTGATTAAATTTTTCATCAATTTTCTTTCAGTAGATCAAAAATTATGTAACTGCTGCTAAAAACATAATTTACTGTTACGAGTTGTATTCTTGATCAACTTTTTACTCGCATCAAACGGGTAGAGATTTTTCAACACTAAATTTTTTGTTTAGTTTATTTAAAAGTCAGATAAAGTTGAGTTTCTTGTTAAGGGAAAAAATACGACTTTTAATAAATGCTCAATTTTAAGCCTAGCTAAGGTGTTATGATAAGCATATGCCAAATTTGGCAATACTCGACTATAAATATAATTTCCTAGTCTTTGGCAGATTTTTGATACTTCAAAAAAAAATCTGCTTTCAAAATAATTTTAATACTGAAATATTTATTTAATTTTTGTTCATTTTAATTCAATATGCATAATTGGTTCTAATTTATTTTCAGTATGCTACATGCATTTTTTTGGCCTGGTTTTGAAATTGTCAAATAAGATTTTGGTACTTTCTTACAAAAATGGAAATAGCTTATTTGGCAAATTTCTAATAATTCCTCTTGGTGAAGATATTTTTCACGTTGCACAAAAATAGCACCAAGGTGCATTTTTCAAGGTCCAGTCCAGGCAAACTGGGAGAAACATGGCGTTTCGCCCGAAGGAGCAAATATGAAAAACATTTAGGACTTTTAAGATCAAATTCATGTAAATATATAGCTTCTAAAAGTAGGAACTTTTTTTAAACTTATGGAGCAATTCCATGAAAAATTAACTTTTCATAAATAGGAAATAGAGAACATTTCAAAAAGAAGGAATGGAAATTTTAAAGAGAAATGGAAAATTTTAAGGCATGAAGAAATAATTCACATAAAATTCTCCACTAGGAAAATTAAGGAAGAAATAGGAAATTAAGGACATTCTTATAGGTCAAAATTTATATCCAAAGAACAAGAATGAAAAATAGGAAATTAAGAACATCCTGAAAAGAAGAAATTAAAGTTCAAAGAAGAAAAACTGAAAATTTTAGATGTTAAAAACAAATTAATGAAAAACTCAATTTCCAAAAATAAGAAATTAAGGATATTCTAATTAGAAAAAATTTATATAGGACAAAAAAAATAGAAAGTTTTTTTTTTAACTATTGAAAAATTAGAAATTAAGATTCTGAAAAGAAAAAAACGTGCTTGTAGGAGAAAAATTTAAATTAAAAAATTTTTTTGAACAAATTCCTGCATGATATTTATAACTATTCTGATATTTAATTCTTTCTGAAAAAGATATTAAACACATTCTAAAATTACTCGAATGGCTTTAGTTGAACTACATACCTTCCTTGCATCATGTGGATTCTTTCCTCCCTTCAAACAGCCTCTCCATTGGTTTAACTTTTTTTTCATCCGTACCATTTGATAATTACCATTTTTTTTTCCCTAAAATATTCTTAAAAAACCATTAAACCTTGCTTTTGTCTTATTGTAAGCAATAACTGGCACTCACGTGTATTATGCAAGTAACATCAAAGCATTGAAAAAAATTAAATTTATGTAGTGAGAGAATGTTGCTTAAGTCAATGCAATTAACAGAAATTACGAATTGTTTAATTGTCACTAAAAATAGTCTCTTGTTTTAAAGAATAAAAAGGATAGTTAGCTTGGCAAACTTATCGTCCAGCTTGGCAACAAAAAAAGTTTAAAAACCAGGGGTCGGCTATAAGAGGATACTACCAACTTATTCTTTACAAAAGTGTTTATAGAAAACAATATGAAAAAATTTGAGTTCTAGAATTTAAGAAAAGTAGAATATTTAAAATTTAGGAATGAGATGAAAAAAAGGAGAAAAAAATATGAAAAATGAAATGCTGAAAAAAGTGGTGAAATAAAGGTTAAAAAAAATTGTGATTTTCAAGGCCGTAAAATAAATTATCATTGAGTAAAAATAAGACATTGAGTATGGAATATTATTAAAGGCTATGAATCTTATTCCTTGACCCTCCCTTGTTCCGCAAAACAATATATCAATCAGCCTAATTAACTAAACATTATATCAGTTATTTTTTTCTTTCATCTATTTTTACAGTTTCAACCTCCCCCATCTTTTCTGTGTTACCGTGAATATGATTAAGACATTGGATACATAGTTGTGACAATTGGCAAAAGCTAATGGAAAAAATTCCAAGTTCCCTATGAATTCCATCAATTAAGGAACAGCTAAAAAATTCAGTAATTAAAAGTAAAATAGTAGAAATTTGCAGTTTACTGCTAATGGAAAAAATTATACCTAATAGACATACTATTGAGGCAGTATGACTTTGCACCATGTTGTTGTTTCATGCGCCACCTGATCTCGAATTTTGCGCCAGACCCAGGCCTATGAAATTCATCGTTGGAAACGGCTAGATGAACGCCTGTCATTCGCCATAGCCTTGAGCACCATGCAGGTGACAGTAGGATTCAGCTCAGTTCCAACCCAATTTTGAGGAAGAATAGCCTGGGGAGTCAGGAGCCTCCCACCTCTCTTACCCTTCCACCAACCTCACGAGATAACTTGTGGCTTGACATCTATTTAAAGTATCCCCATGCTGCAAAGGCCCTAGACATTTTCACACATCCATGCCATCTCCAGGATTCGAACCTGAGCCCTATGGCAAAGCAGTCAGCGCCACTAACCACTATACCAGACGGTTGACACTTTGCACCACAAGATAGGTGTTAAAACATTCAGCTGTCAAATTTTTTTTTCTTTTTGTAAAAAAAAATTTTTACTGCCACACATCGCATGTTATGATGGCCGAAATGAGCTAAATTTTCATCAAGAAAGAGAACAAAATCCAAAGCTTCTTAAAGACAAAATGTACAAATTCTAGAATCCTTTTGGTCCATAAAAATTGAAAGCAGAGCCTTTATATTCTTTTTAAAAAAAAGATCCTGGTTATACTCACCAATAATATACAAAATATCCATGTTTGAATAAAAGATAGAAGGTAAAAGCAAAGGAAATGGTTTAATTTGCAAAAAGAATTGTTTGAAATTTAGGCAGTTATTGCCATAAATGATAAACCTATAAAAATTAAGTACAATATTAGTTATATGGTAATAATGAGGGCAACCACATTAAATGATAAAAATTATGGTAACCATATTGTAATATTATCGCCCAACTTGGCAAATATTAACTACAAATTGACATGTAACTTACTGATATCCAATTAGTACAACAGAGTTTTTTAGAACTTATTTTCAGTTTTTCAAAAATTAAATAATTTTACCATTTTTGATACATATATAAAATTTCATCAACTATGAAAAATGGCACAATTCCAATTAAACACACCAATCAAAGTACATTTTTGGAATAATATATTGGGAGAATATTGCATTGTGTAATGTCATATTCTTAGCTTGGGAGCTAGTTTAGTATAAAACTTTAAAATATTGTCAAATGTTTTGGTAATTTTCTTGCCACCATAGAAAACACAAGATTGCAAATATATATACATCTATTCAAATACCATTAAAAAATTATTCAAAATTTTCTCTTGTCTGATATATTTGGAAGCAAGGTGCAGCACATTGCCCAACATTGCAGTTATTACACATGTAATGACTTTTTTCTTTTCCTTTGCAATCTCTTTTAGCGCAACACGGTATCTTGTGCGAGTTTCTTTTTTTTTTGGTGGTGGTGGGGGGGGGGGACTGGGAAAATAATGTTCCGTTAATCAAAATTCCAGAAAATTTTAAAATGCTTGATTTTTTAAAGTATTTGTATCACTTTTTCTTTTATATTTGTATCATGATAACTTTGTTTTCATATTTTTACTAATTTGCATCTGAAATCTAAATTTGTTCTCTTCAATTGTTTTTACACGAAACATGTTTCAAATACTGATGTCTAGTAAATGAAAGAATACCCTTTTATAATATTTTTCTAAACTTAAAAATTATGGCAACAGATCACAGTTAGTCTCTTGAGTGCAGATGGTGCTTGCTTATATTTGAGTGTGAAAATTACAGCAGCATAAAGAAATGACTGTGAAAATTATCTCGATTGTGCATAGTTTAGCACCATCGAATTAACTCTATTGCACATGTTACAGGGTTAAGAAACTTACATTTTAATGAAGAACAATATAACAAGTCCTCTTTTTAACAAATTGCAGTGGGAAATATCCTTTTTGCAATCTACAATTAGAACACAAGTCAGATGAAAGTATGTGTTTTATAAATTTATGCTGAAGAGCAGGTTTTAAATAAAAAAGAAATATAAAAGTTTCATTGCAAGAAATTGTTATCAATTTTACTAAATTTCTCTTGAAATTCATGACCCATATGTAATTTGTTATTATAAATCTCAAGATTGCTTTAAAAAATAAGAAAAAGGTGAATGTAAAGAATATTATAAGGATTTAGGCTTTAATTTTGGAGAATTTTAATTCAGTATGTGCTTTATTTCTACCAATGGTACATTATAATGTCTTTAATTATTTTTCTTGAAGCTGATCTTAATAACTTAAGAATGATTTTTAAAAAAGTATATTTTTATGAAATTAGTTAAGATTTATTCTGTTTCATTATTTCAAAAAATTCAGAAAAGTTCTTTGTTTTTTTACTTATTTTTTTTCAAGCAATTAATTTAAAAAATGGTTGGAAAATTTTAACTTTATTTGTAATATTATGATAGTTTTAAAACTATAATTACAATCCTGCACACTTAGTATTTTTATGAAATGTTAATTAACTTATTTTAATTGTCTTGTAATTATGGTGAATGTGTGCATTTATTATTTTTTTTAATGTCTGCTTGATTCAGTTATCAAATGTCACAAAGATATAATTTTATATAGTTAGTTTATTTATTCAGTGAATGACAGTTATACCTGTTTTTAATGTAATATTTGTGTAATTTTTTCTCAATTGTCTAATATTTTTGATTGCAGGTTGAACAAGAAGCTCCTCCTGGAAAAAAAGTTCCCAAGAATAAATATCCCATTTTGTTCTTTGGAACATATGAAACGTAAGTTCTCAGTTTCCTCCTTGGTTTTCAAAAGTTTAAAGATTTTTCTGCGGTAACAATAAATAAACATTTCAAAATCAATCATTGAAAGTAATTAATTTAAACTTGATGAAAAGAAGTTACTCTTTACTGAATAAGTAATTTTTAGAATATGTAAAATATCTTTCGAGTTTTTCTATTTTATTTGCATTAAAAAATAATTTTTCTATTTTTTTCCCCTTCGAATTTGTTTTTTATTGTGTACAAAAATCTTTTTGGATGGATTTTTCAAAAAGAGTTTTCAATTATTTTTAGCTTGAAATGAATGTCCCATTAATTAATTAGGGTTTGATTTAGATTCTGCTCAGCAATTTAAAAAAAATTTTATGCTGTAAAAGATGACAGTGTTTCATAACATTATTTCTATTAAAAAATTAATTTGTTGGTTTTCAAAGCTTTAATTTTTATATAATATTTGTTTATGACTAAGTCATAAAATTTTAAAACATGAACATTGTAAAAATTATAGCCACATTTAAGATTATTTTCAACACATTGAAGAACTGGACCCAAAATGAGAACATTTTGTCAGATAGAAAAGTGGTCCAACTTTTAAGATTGTTATAATCACTGCTAAAATTGAACTCATGATTGTCTATTTGAATTGAGAATAAATTAAAAATTTATTTTATTAAGACCATGTCTTATATAGTCTTAATTCTTTTAAAATTTATTTTATTAAGACCATGTCTTATATAGCCTTAATTCTGGATGTGCATAGTGCTATAAGACAGCAGTTGGCAGCATGTAGTGTAATTCATGTAATTACTTTTTACTGCTCTTATACAATTGTAAGAAAAATTTTGCCGATAGCAGGCAAGCTTATCACTATATCAAGTCTTTAAAGCTAGAAAATGGGTGATTTTAAGCTTTCTCATTGTTAGTTCTGTGTTCAAAGAACATCATATTTTTCACTATCTTTAATGCTTGTAAAACATTATGTACTAAGTTCATCTTTATTTCTTCTGTTTTCTATTTTTTTGCTTTTCGGTTTAGCTGGATGCAAACCTTGCTAAGCATACTTTTTTGGTGACAACACAAAGTATGTACAATTAAAAACTTTTTAGTATTACTAATTTTACTGAATTATTTTTTAAAAAACAACATAGAATGACAAGGAATGGTTGTGGTGTTTTCTCTGACGCTGATAACAATGTTTAGCAGTTAGTTTGCCTGTGCCTAATTAATGGAAAATTACTGTGTTTCTATTTCTGAGTTATACCTTTTAAATAAATATGTTTGAAATTTATGACACATGATTTATTTCAAATCTTTATTAATAGAACAGAATTTGTTTCTGTAAACTATTAAAATGGAATAATAAAGAAAAACATAATGAAAATTGCCTAATAGATCTCATTTTTGTTATTTTGAGAAAACGGCAGGTACTTGAGAATTGAAATTTATCTGTTCAAATATGCGTGTATTCTTAAATCTGAATAAGTTATAAAGGGAAAATCCCCCCCCCCCTCATTGTTATAATTTCTCTTATCAATATTTTAATTGTATGAGATCAAAAGCCTTGAAACTATTGAAAATTATGCATGTCTAAAAAATTGGATAGCAAATTTTTTTGCATTATAAGTAAAATACGCATTAGATACTTTTAATCTTTTCTTTTCATCTTGTAGTCTTTTTGTCTTAAAATAGTAATATACTGGATATTTATTTCAGTAGTCTCATAAAGTTATCTCCCAGGTGAAAGAAATATGAGAAAAATTTAGTCTTATTAAAAAAAACATGCTATGTGTGTACAAAATGGGAGAAAAGCGAATCGAAGGATATTTTATATAAGAGCTTATAATATGATACACAAAATTTTTAATTGTAGTGTTGTAAAAAGCTATTTATGCATATTAAAGTGCTTACCATATTTTGCCAGAATTTCTGAATTAAAAAGATGTATAGAAAGAGCTTTTCTGAATTTTTTTCCCTTTTAATAAGCATATTTCAGAAAAATCGTATCTATAAGAAGTTTGTGGTATTGCATTGCAATATAATTAAAGTTAAATAATTGTTATAGAATATAATGTATTCATTATATATTGTAAATTAATTCATTATATTTATATGCATAGAAATTCATTCAAGAGTATTTAAACTGAATGTAAAATTGTTACTGTTTAGCGCTGTATTGGCTGCGAAGGATCTCTATCCCTACGATCAATACAAGGAGAAGTATGGAAAACAGCAAAAACGCAAGTTTTTTAATGAAGGTCTCTGGGAAATTGAAAATAATCCAACTGCCAAGCCAGGAAGTGGTCATGTGGTAAGTAAACATTTTAATTAGCTTTAATACTTTTCCGTTAATGCCATGACAGTCAAAAATTTACTCATACATTACCTATCATAACTTAGGATATAAATCTTTCATTTTTCATTTAATTTGTAGTGTTTTGGGAAATAATGACTAGTGTAATGGATTGTACAATTTGACAAATACCAGATAATGAAGAAGAGATAAAGTAATCATTCAGAACATTTGATTCTGCAAAACTAAAAAATGCTTTTTGGTCGTCATTTCCTGATCATTCTGTGTTCCTTGATGGCTGCAATTCTGGATGAAAAGCATTAGAAATGACAGTATTATTTTTTTCAAATTATTGTAAATCTTACAAGACAGAAGAATTGGGAAATGCCAATTATGAACATTTCTTTGTCAAATCATAGTTATAATTTAGAACCCTAGCACTGGATGTCATAGCCAAACAGTAGGACACTTGTATGGCATTGCAAAATTGTGCACACAATAAAGGCTAGCAGAGCATTGCTTGACTCCTTTCAAAGTCCTACCTGATAAAATTAAGAATTGTGCTATCCCTTATAACTCAAAACAGAAATGTTCTAAACAATTGTGAAAAATATTTGCAATTTTTGTGCTGCTTATTTAGACTGAATTTTGTCTGTTTTTATTCATATGCAGGTTTGATAAAATTACTAAATATTTTTAAACTCATTTTTTTATATTGCCTTTTGAATTGATCTTATTTCAATTTCTTTTTCATGGTGATGGACAATGCTCTGTTAATGGAAAAGTATTTTTACTGTTTATTAAAATATTCTAAACTTTAAATTTAATGTATAAAAGATGGCATAGTTGTGTGCTATGCTTCATGTATTTTAATGAATAAAATATTTATTTAATATGAGGGCATTTGCTTCCATTTTTAGTTTTTCATTGAGAGCATTCATCTTTGATATTAAATAATTGAAATACAGAAAACAAATATTAGAAATAAAAAATATTTACAATATAAGCCCGTAAGAGTTTTTACAATGCTTTAGAATAGGGGTGTATGTACAACATATGACCTGCAGTGATCAATTTTACCTACACTGCAACTCACGATTTTGAGCTACTGTACTTTGCTTTAAATTGTTTACAAATGTAATGCAGTTTATATAAAACAATAAAGTTAAGTTCTTACATGCCTATTTTCTTCAGAAGTATCTTTTAACGTAATTTTCATTTAATTTTTCAATGAAAACTGTATTTTAATTATTTAAGCTATGCAAATTTTAAAATTTGTTAGCTGTGTATTTTAATTATGTAATATTAGTTTAAAACCCAGTTATTTGTAGTACTCAAAATTGGTAAATGTGTAGTATTTCATCTATAATGTACTTTGATTGATTTAAATTTGTCTGGAATTGCACCAACTTTTGTAACTGACTGGATTTTACACATATACCTTTATGTTTTATGCTAAATATATTCCTTTATAGAAATATTTGTTTAATATTAATAATTAAGTTTAAATTTTGATTGTAATGAAATATTTAATATTTATCTGGAAATTGATCATTTATTCCTATAATTTGTTTCATTTCTCTAAAAATTTAGACTATTAAAACTGCTGAGAAGAGTGATTCACAAGAAGATTCTGTTAGCGATGAAGAGGAGAAACTAGTTATAGATGAGAAACCTAATGTAAGAATAAAATTGTCTTCATTTCATTATTAATTAAATTTGTAGATGCATATTTTATTGGAATGGTACTTGTATCATGTTCTGAATATAGTAAATTTAAATTACTACTCTTGAGAATGCTTATAAACGTAATGGTGCTTGTTAAAGTATCAGTTTATCGAAAGCATGTGATTTCACCCCTTAACTGCCGAATAAATTTACTCAATTCACTCTCCAAGGCCATTTTTTCTCATTGGCATGCATGTGTATGCGATGTATTTGGAAGGGGGGGGGAGAGAAATGGCACAAATAAGCAAAATAAGTAAACAATGTCAATTTTTACATTCCAAATCCTTCGGAATAGTTTTACTGACAGCAGTACAAAGGAAAGGATCATATTTTGGAAAGACTAATATATCCGTCCGAGGCACTTAACGAGCTGGTTGAGCAAGATATATATATATACAGGTGGCAGTTAAGGGGTTAATATATTTAAGATAGGCAATGAGTTAAATTATATATTTTGATTTCCCAACTTGGAATTTAATTTGGCAGTATAAGTTTATTTGAAAAGAAAATGCTGCTTGAGTGTTAAATTCTTGGAATTAATACAGGAATTTCTTTTTGTCTATAGAAAGATGATTCAAGTTCTCACAAAAGGAAAAGTGACCATAAGGAGAAAGTAAGCTCTTTTTAGGCTATATTTAAATCTCAGAATTAAAGTTTTTATTGGAGTATAGAACTTTTCAAGTGCTTACTTATTAATCCCTTTGGCTGCTTTTTCTTATTTAACCACTAAATATCAGTAATCTTTCGCTTATTAATTCCTACTGCTTGGTTTTCTTAGGGTGCAAAATTATTTAATCCTTATATATCAGTATAGCCTTCTACTTATTAATTTCTACTGCTTGATCTTCTTAAGGTGCAAAAATTACTTAACCATTACATATCAGTAATATTTCACTTAATTCCTACTGCTTGATTTTCTTGAGGTGCAAAAACTATTTTCTAATACAATTTTTTTTCTGTTACTAGAATTTTTGCTTTATTTACTCTGAAATGATGAATATTTATTACAGCATTCACACATTTTAGAGAGCCTTTGCAGGCTCTTCCTGCTGACTTTTCATATTTCAACTTTGCTTTTATGTATTACGTATAAAATGCTTCAAATATTTTTTTCTATAGTTTGATAGAATTATTTTCTAAGTGAAATAAATAGATGAAAATAAATGAAACTAAGATTTAAGTTTCCATTTAGCAAATTGATTTTTTTATTAGATAAAATGTGCCTCCATCGTTTTTGTAAAAAAAATTGAATCCTGTACTTTGGATCTAAAATATGTAATCCTTTATTGCTACTAAATGCTCTCAATGCTAAAATTTCTTAATACTTATTTTGTTTCAGTTCCTTTAACATACTGATAATTTGCCTAATTTTGTGCAAATGTTAAAAAATATTGTTAGCTTTTTGTCCTGTACTGTGTCAGTCCTGTTGTGAGAGGGCACCATCTCATTTTAATAAATAGCTACTTCTATGGTGTAATTAAAATTTTTATAGAAAGTGTCATGTTTTCAATTAATATATAAATTAATATTTTGATTCAGTTCAGTGGTTCTTAAATTGTGGTCCATGGACCCCCTGGGGTGTCTGTGTAGGTCTCTCATTTAATGTTAAGATTCCAAACATTACACCCCCTCCCCCTGATATAACAGCATTTGTAAAAGAATGCAGCAGCACCCTTCTCATTAAAAATTTTAATTAGTACAGTCAAGTACATTATTTATTTGAGATTAATATATTGTAATATTTTTAATTAGACGTTTACTGTTTTCTTAAGGAAGAAAAAGAAGTGTTAAAAAGTTTGTATAAGTAGCAGAGTCAGTCTTAGGATTATTGAGGAACCTTTAAATCACTCAGACATGTGTTGGGAGTCAGGGAGAAGGGTTTGAGGTTTACAATGTCATGGTGATACAGAAAGGGAGTCACGACAATTGAAAGTTTAAGAACTGCTGGTCTAGTTGAATAATATTATAAGCATTAAATACCTTAGTTACTCGATTCTAAGCTGCACCCCAAATTCTTAACATGTTTTTGTGAAAAAAAATTTGTCATCGATTCTAAGCCACGCCCAATTTTCTACCAGTTTTTGAGAGAGAAAAATTGTGTAAAAGGCTCATCAATATCCGATTTGTAAACTTTAAAAAAAATTTCAATGAGAAGTAATAAGAAGTTAAAAATTAGTTTATTTTACCAGTATTAAAATCTTTCAAATACCATACATAAACCTATATTTAACTGTCAGTATCATGCTTGGGAAATGATTTGTCACAACTGACATTGGAATTGGTGCTGGCGTTGCCATTTTTCCACACTGTTGTTTTCTGTGCCATCCAATGCATTGTTATGCAACATTTTTTTAAAGAATATTTTATAGAAGAATCTAAAGAATTATTAAAGACTGCTGAGCATTTACAAGCAAAAATTGTATCATTTTGTGTATGTCATTGACGTATATTTGTTCCATTGGTGTCAAATTCTCAGTGGGCTCTGCTCTGTTTAATTTTTTTCCTGCATATAAAATTGCTTCTCTTTTCATACTTGCATCATAGTGAACAAGTCTTGATGCTATTACCGATATCTTTGATGTTTAGGGGATTAAAAGAAAGTGTATACAAATTTTTTCTAAATGCGAGCAGACAACAATGTTTAGGATAGACTGAATACTGGAGATAAACTGCGGAATGGGATAAGTCGTCAATGCAAGTGCCCAGAATGGATAGCTACATTTTTCCTTTTGAAAAAGGGGGTAGCTCAATTTTTCCCATTCAAAACAAATGTTTTGCCTTCGATTCTTAATTGCACCAGATTTTCAGTAGCATTAACACTGGAAAAATAGTGCGACTTAGATTCGAGTAAGTATTTTATTTAGTATAACAAAATGCTTTTTGTAAAGCTATGTACCTTTATGTCTTATATATTAGTGAATTGTTATTTAAATGTTTCTTAAGAAATCCTTTTCTTTAGTAGCCTAGCATTCAAATACTTATTTTAGTTAAAAGTTAGTTTATAAATTTTTTGTTCTCTGCTGAAGCTTTCTATTAGTGTATCTGTTGTACATCATATTTATTGTAAAATTAATTAGTTTTTTCCTTAACAAAAAATATTGTTTTGCAAAAAGGTAATGAAATTCTTATAAAGTGTAATGATATATGTTTAAAGAGTCGTCTTGAAATAAATTTTGACATTTTATTACAGAAAAGTAAGAAAGCTAAAACTGAGAAGGAAGCTTCTGCTGATGAAGAAGAAAATGATCAGTCTAGTGATGATAATTCTGTAAGCTTTTCATGTTTCCCCCCTTCTTTTGAATAATTTATATCTAGTATAAGTTTTTTATATTAGTGTATTTTCATGATTGCATTCACCAAGTTGGGCGATTCTTTTTGTAGGAAAGGATAATTTACAACATTTTTTTTCTTTTTTACTTTAAATAAGTGTTTTATTGTGCAGTAGTTGCAAGGAAAAAAAACTGAGCAAGCCTTACAGTAGTCGCATATGATGTGTAACATCTGACATGTTATTGTGGTAAATTCACGCAATAGTAACTTAAATCCTGAAAAAAATGAATTGGGTATGATTGGAAATAATTTTCTATCGAACAGTTATATCTTTAGTGAAAATTTTATTTAATTAACACAAGGAGTAATGCAATTTTTTTTCAAAAATAATTATTTGTTCAATTGGGGGAAGAGCGGAGACTTACGATAACTATGGTGTAGTAGCTAGCCTCGTCAGATAGGTCACATGGATGGGAAAACACCGTGAATATTCCGAGTGGGACGTCAAAAAAAAAAAAATCCCAGAGTTACTGCAATTTAAAAAAAATTAAAATACTTAAATAAAATAGTGGGGCACACACCAACTGGAAATCCAGCCTGTTTGTAGAGGAGAAAGAGACAAATCGAACACAGCATGTCCTAAGCCTGTAGGTGCAAATGGGGCGGAACTAGCGCAGAAAGGAACAATCCTATATCCTCAAATTATGGCACTATAGGATTAACATGAAGATTGATATTTTTGTGTGTAAGCCCTTCCCTGACCAAAGCAGGTCATCATTAAAAAAGAAACTAATCGGTTGACGCCACCATGCACGCTCATTGGTCAAATCAAATAGCATGCGCTCCCCCGGTTTCCTGTTACACATTTCCGTCCCTTTTTATGAAATCACTCTCCCCCAGTTATATCAGCAATTCTCACTTTGGGGTACACCCCCTGGAAGGGTGTGATAACCCTATGTGGGGGGCGTAAGCAAATAAAAAAGTAGAAAGTACGATATTTTTTAAAAAATATTAATTTGCTGAAAGGAAGCAAAACAAAATATATATTCTGGCATAATGAAAAATAAAATGCACATTTTACTTTGACATGATATACTTCAGGGGTGTTTGTGCTCCGGGGATTTTGAACTTCGATACCCGGAAATTCCGGGGATCGTCGTTCAAAAGGAAGTAGGAATAATAATGAATTATTTATTTTGATCTGGGTAATTTTGTTTGCTTTGAAAGCAGAAAATGCAAGGTCAGTGTGTGTGGTGAAAACTTTTCCTTTCTTTCTCCAAAGGCAGTGATAATGCGTGAAAAGGGGGAAAACTTCTTTTTTGTTCTTTCCTTATTGTGAGTGATGACTCATTCCCCCGGTTCTCGGGCATTCTCTTCTAGATTCTTTTCGGCAAGTAGGCGTGTCAGAAAAAAAAGGGAGAGACTTCGTTCGACCAGATGTGCGATCACGTGACTCTGGGTTCAAATGTCTTATCTCTCTTGGCGTGGCGCCAATAAATAGAGAAGGGGGATTTTTCGCCGTATTAGCTATTTGTCATTGATTGCTTCACAACTTTTTTTTCTCCGCTGTGTAAAATTTTCGTTTCATTTATTGATGCACGTGTAAATTTTTCGTTTCGTTTATTGAAATATTTTTTTATTTATGTACGCAAGAGAATTTCACTATGAAATTTCTCGATATAAATAGTGATATTATACAATTAGAAGAAGGTGTCCGGAATGCATTTAGGTGGAATTGGATTGAACGGAGAGATGGTAATGGGGATACCATTGGCACATGGTGCAAGAAAATAAATGTTGCTGACAAGCATATTGTGTTTTTTTGTAACTCACTGCTGAAGTATGGCGGGGAAGGATTCAAGACTTTCACAAATCATTCTAAAACTGTGACACACATAAAATATTCAAAGGGCATTCATTAGACATTCAATGACTTTAAGTAATTATGCTAATTCAAAAAATACTGATGACTTACTGGAGACTGATGCTCGGCCATTGGATATAGTGACAAGAAAAGCACGCCAAGAGGTATTAATAACTTCATTTATCGCCGAGAATTCTTTTTCTTTCAATGTAGCTCCCAATTTAATTGAACTCTGCAAACAGTTGAGCCGCGATCAGAAGGCACTAAACTCGTTGGAAATGTCCAGGACTACTGCATGTTATAAGATGAAATGTGGGCTCGCAAAAACTATTAAGGAAAATATCATAACTTTAAAGGAGATTCCATTTTCTCTAAATTTGGATGAAAGTACTAGCAATGCTCAAGAAAGTATACTGGCAATATTGGTGCAGTTTTATGACAACAATCAAAATGAAGTTGTAGTTCATCATTTTGCATCTTTAAATTGGAATCTTGCAATTCAGAAGCTGTTTTTAAAGCAGTTGTTAATACTATTGTAGATAATATTCCATGGGCAAACTTAATTAGTGTATTAATGGACTCATGTAACACCATGCGTGGAAAAAAAGGGTGTTGAAACCAGACTACGATCAAACAAAGCACCCCACTTATTAGATATTGATGGTGACACATGTCACACAGCTAATAACTGTGCAAAAAAATTTGCTTCATGTTTTGATAGATACTTAGAAGATTTGTTTGATGACATCTATTTTGATATGAAAAGCTGCAGTAAAAGAGAAAATTTTTTCAAAATCTGTGAATCCCTTGCCATTAAAAAACTTAAGCCCTTGAAGAGACCAGACCATAGGTGGGTGTACATTTTATGTGTTTTAGAAAGAATAAAAGATCTGTGGGATGCTCTTATTGCATTTTATTTTCACTACTTGGATAAAACTGATAAAGGGGATTATTTTTCTTATGTTGAAACTGTATACAATAAAAGAAATATTTCTGCAGCTCAGAAAAAAGTTGTTGAAGGGGTGTATTCTTGCTTGCATTCCCAACAACTCTCAAAGGATGCTTTAGCTCGGAAAAAAGAATACTAAATGGGTTATTTGTTATGCAAAACAAAACTTTATTGCATATGGCATTATATTCAGCAGTATTACCAGAGTTCAACACATATATTAAATTATTTGAAACAAAAAAAACCAATGCTTCATTTAATACATTCCAGTATTTATAAATTGATGACAAAAATTTTCTCTTTTTTTTATGAAGCCAGAAAATATAGAGTTCACATCTTATAATGATTTATTAAAAGTTGATGTCACATATCCAGAGTTCCATCTACCTAGCAAAGTAATATTTACTGGTGCAGAAGCTTCCACTCTCCTGAAGAAATTATCAAAAAATCATCCAATAGCAAAAGAATTCCAAATTTCTCTGATGAAAGCTTATACTAATACAGCACAGCATATGAAACAGAAATTACCCCTTAAAAATTCATATCTAATTAGTTTTACAGCATTAGATCCAGAGCTAAGAGGTAAAACCAGTACAATATTAGCTTTTGAAAAATTATCTTTTATGTCCCATATTTTAAGTGATAATGAAAGGTCAAAAGTAGAAGCTGAAATAAGGTTATACCAGAGTGATATTGATATCACCAAAGAAATGCTCTACACATCTGATGAAAGTGGAAATCAAATCAAGTGTACAATTGATAAATATTGGTCTAAAGTTTTTAATTTAAAAGATGATTTCACAAATGATTATAAGTATCCTACATTGGCTAAATTGGTCAAAGCCTGCCTTAGCTGCTTCCATGGCCCATTAGTGGAAAGTGCATTCAACTTAATGGATACACTTGTCACTGACTATAGAACCTCTCTTAAGATTGATTCCCTAGATGCAGTGCAGACTATTAAATATGATTTAATGGCTTCTAAAGAAACCTCATGTGAAAAATATGGCTCAAAAAAAAAAATCCAATGACTGATCCAATTCACAAAGATATCTTACTGAATATGAACAGAAGTTGGAAAACATATCAAGAGGACTTAAAAACATGTATTTCAGATGAGTCACCTATAAAAGTCTCTGAAAAACCTTTACATTAGCAGAAAAGCAAACTGCTTCTACCTCTGCATGTGCAGTTCTCGAGGAAATTTCTTCAACTGTAAATGATGAAAATAAAAGTCAACCTTCCTGCAATTATAAAGTTACCACAAAAGAAAGACAAGCCCACAAACATCAGAAAATAAAAAAAAACAGCAGAAATTAGATAATTTTTTTTAAAGAATTAATTTAGGTAATTTAAAATATTTACATAAAATGTAGTAGTTTATATGTTTGAAAATTTATGGTTATTAATTTTGCAAAAAAAGTAATTCATTGAACTTTTATAATTAGGTCATTCAATACTTCATAATTGTAATTTTTCATCCCCCCCCCCTTCTCGAAACTCCAAAATGTCGGTAGTAAGTCCGTAAAAGTTTCAGGGGATTTTTTGGGGTCCCACAAACACCCCTGATACTTAGAAGTGTATTAGTACTGCACAATAGTTAATAATTAATTTATCAGTACAAAAGTAGGACAATTTTAATATTACTAGTGACTCCCATGGGCTTGTCTTGACAGTTGCACTGATGTCTGCAAGTATGGTAAGATATAAGATAGAGATTAGACTATTTTTCTATTGATATTTGTGCTTTTAGAAATGGATGATTGAAGAAATAAATATTTAATTTAAAATTATTTTGCAATCTGTTCTAATTTAAAAATTAGAAAGGAAAAGTAACGTACTACTTAAAACTACCTATTACTTAAAAGTAACAAATACAAAATTTAATATTTGTCTTAATAACTTGTACTGTTCGTAATTAAGAGAAAACACATCTATTGCGTCAGAGTACATTATTATTGCGCTCAATCCATTGTTATTGTAGGGGGGGGGGCAAATGAAATTACGATTGAAAATTGGGTCGCAAATATTGAAAATATGAGAAGCACTGAGTTATATGATTCTAGATAGTGTGTTCCTCTTTACTTTTTATCATATCTTCATGCCCAAACCCTCATTCTAATGTCCTTTTGAGTAAACACCAATAATCTACTTAGAAAGCTACATGTGTATGATCATGAGTTCTATGCTAAAATCCAGCTTTTCTAATTTTTTCCTTTTTATTTTTAAATGGTTAGTCAGAATAGATTATACACTCATTTTTTATGGGTTTATTTCACTTCCCCCATTTTCATTTTCTAGAAATTGACTATGTCAAAAAAAAGGAAAGGAAAAAGAAAAAAAATTCTTCAGAATGCATTATATCAAATGTTGGAAAAAATACCTAGTTTGTTTGCAGAAACGAAGCTAGATATTGTAAATTTGTTTTCTGTTAAGCATTAACTAATCTTACTTAGCAGAATTTGGTAGTTTCAACTACTTTCACCAACATGGTTGTAATTTTTCTCAAGCACCATTTTTGATTAGGGGAAATAATGGTTTGATTTTAATTCTTGTAAAAAAAATGCATGCATTATCATTTGAAAATTGTGTGATTAAATAACTAAAACCTAGGCTCTGATAAGATTACATCTTTCAAGTAATTTTTTTTTTTGCATAAATTTTGTGTTAAAATTTTTATATTTGAAAAAAATATAGTCCTATCATAGATTAAAAAGAAATGCATAATTTTTTAATCTTTAATGGATAGCTGGGTAATTTTTCTATCAAAATATAAGCTTGGTTGGAAAATCAACCAAGTTTACTTCCCTTTCTTCTAAGCAGCTTTCAGATAATCATGGGATCTATTTGAATACATGTATGTCAATTACTTTACTGGTCTATTTAGTATTCAGAAAGGAAGGGATAGAGTTCTTTCTTTCAAGCTTATCTGGATAAATATTCCCTTTTGCCCCATTCTACACTAATGAAAGATTTTGCATTAACATTTTATATTCAAAAGGATTATTTCATTGTTCTATTTAAATTACAAAAGAATATGTTCCAATTATTATATTATAATTTTTATTATGTTAAAGAATCCCCCCCCCTTTTTTTTTACAGGATTGAGCAAATTGTAGTAATTTTTTTAGTGTGCAAAAGTAAATCATTCATAACTAGTAAAATTACATTTTAAAATAATATGCAACTCAATCCTGTTAGGAAAATTCTTTGCATCCCTATTCTTAAATATTAAATTTTAGTCAAAGCTTAATATTAAATTTTTTTTAAAATCTAAATACAGGGGGCAGGAGATTCCTTTCGTAATCAGGTTTGTGTATAACAAATGCTTAAATGAAATGAAACTCTTGAATAATGTAGTACTGTGTAAAGTCGGTTGTATAACGCACACTATACTTTTAAACTGCAATTTTTAATTTTTGTGTTTATTTGCCGTATGTAATATGAAGAAACCTGAAATGTGTGTGTTCAATTCTGTTATGTTTTGATGTCATTTATTTAAGGTGTTATTCCAAGATTTATGAAAAAAAAAATAGTATAATTCTAGAACTGCCCTTTAAGTTCATAGGAAATGTTATTTCTTTTAAATAAACAGTATTTCGTTGTATGTAGGAATTCTTAATTTTTTTTATGTGCTCATCTTTTATTTTTATTTTTAAAGCTCTGATTGTTATACCCAGCCGTAAATTTCAATATCATTTTTTATGTTAAAAATGCACTGGATTTTACAGTAATTATGTTTAGTTAAATGATTTCTGAATTTGTTGGGACTAATCAAAATTCATCAAGGTAATCATTCAAACATTTTTATGCTGTATTTATTTATACCAATAATTCTAAAAGATAGTATTTGTAAGATAGTATTCCATATAAAAAAAACTGAAGTGTTTAATAATATTTATAAAAACGTTATTTTATATTAAAATTTCTTTTAAGATGTTACAGAAGTTATGTGTCAGTTAAGGATAATTTGTATACAATAGATAAATTCTGATTGTTTTACCTCTGGTTTTACATATTTGGTAACTTAAGCATGCTTTGGTCAATGTATATGACACATTAGCAAGCACAGGCATGTATCACACAAATGTTTAACATGCTACATGTTAATATCCACATACATTTTCCAGCAATGCAAATGAATTCGCATATAGATATTTGTGTCTATCCTATCTTTGATGAGTGCTTTATTTTTTTGTCGTAAACAAATAAATTTTTAATGTTTATTTGTTCGTGTAGAACAAAATGTTGTATTTCATCCAAACTAAGTTTAGCTCAGCACTAGAGGATTGAAAATTTTGGTAGCTAGTGATTAGAAATGAACTCTGTGAAATATAGAATTATAATTTGATCTAAAGGCATAGTTTTTTTTTTACTTAAGTCAAATAGTTTATCATTAGTTTTGAGTTAGATTCATATTTAATTGAAATTTGTTTGTACAAAAACAAGTTTCTTAAAACTGTTAAATCGAGTAGTAATAAAAGATTGAGATCAATAATTGAATGAATATTAGATTAAATTTGCTATGCATATAATCTGAAATTTTAGTTTAATATTTATTGAAAATTAATGGAAAAAAGAAAAATGTCATAAAATTCTTAAACCCCTTAACAGCTACAGGCATATATATGTGCCTTGCTCAACCAGTGTATTAGCTGCCCCTAGTGTGTATGCAATGTTTTTCCAAAGTACGATCTTTTGCATTGAGCTGCTATTAGTAAAACTATTCACAGGAATTTGGAATGCAATGCAAGAACCTTGAAATTATTTGTGGATGATTTACTTATTTTGGCCTTTTCTTTGCCCTCAATATATCACATAACTATGCACCCCTGTGGGAAAAGTGATGGCATGGGGTGAAAATTGTGCAATATTTTTTTGGCTGAAAAATAATTAGTAACATTAAATAATGTTCTTTTTCAATTTTTTAAAATCCTTATTGATGATTTTTTGGTGAAATAAATCGAATCAAATTTTATTTTAGTTGTGACTATAAAAATTTTTGTTTTCATTCTTTATATGTGTAAAAGACTTCTCATTTTCCAGCTGTATTTTATTTCAAAAACAACATACTTAGATAATTGTTTCCTTTCTTTAAATACTGAAGAAATTTTATGTTCTAGAAGGTCGAGAAGACTAAGAAAGATAAAGGTGATGATAAAAACAGGAGCAACCGTTCGATTAAGCGAAAAAAGTACGATGCTGATGATGAATTGGAGAAAGATGATGATGACGAAGAAAAAAATGGAGATTCTGATGCCAAGCCTGAGAAAAAAGAAGAGAAAAAGTCAAAGAAGAAAGATAAAGAAAGTAAAAAACATAAAGAAAAGCACGGAAAAAGCAAATCATGAGCAGCAATCTTGTTTTTTTTCCTTTTGCATGCAATTCAAAATTTCAGAGTTCTCTATGCCTTTTGAACAATTTTATTTCAGTACAAAATGAATAGTTTTTTTTTTTAAAAATGCTTTGTTATATTAGTTATATTTTCGTATTCAAGTATATCATATCCAGTTGTTTTCATTTTTAATGTTTTTAGAATTATATTCATGGAATATAAGTTTTATTGTAGTAGATCCTTTGTCTGTTTTTAGTTGACTGTAGAATTTATTTTCTATTATGGTTTATATTAAATATTTATCATTTGACCATGTTTTTTTAAAAAAAGGAAAATGTATCTTATATTTATTTCAGTTTGATTCCAATATTAGTATTTTTCTTGTTGTCACTTTGTAGTGAATTGTTCATTATTAGATAGTTTTCATCCATTATTTAAATCATTAGTGAATCATTTTGTTTCTATCTTTTAAAAAATGATACTAGGGCTTAAATTACCTCCAAATTTGTTTAATGACCAGGATTAATTTCTTCTGGAATAGTTTCAAATATTTTCTTAAATAGTTATCAATGTAATTTATTTGGTGGTTGCATAATATATTCTGAATTTTCAGCCGTTTGTCATATAATATTTGTTATTATATCTTTGAAGTGCCAGTCACACACACACAATGTTGTTGCTCCTTAATAAACCTAAATATATAATGTGTCTTCATCTAAGAAATTCAAAAAGTTTTTGGAACCACCTCATTTCCTAGTTTTCAATACGATCAAACATCAACAGAGGCCAATCTATGAAATTTATGGAAATGCAATTTCTTTTTGAAATTGTAATTTTTAAAAACAATTAAAATTATCCAAAATATCAGCCAAAAAAATTTTAACGTTGAAAACTGGAAGTTAACATATAGTTTGATGCAACTTTCTAGAATTTTAATATTTTTGATAAAATCCTTGACAATTATTGTGAATGGTAAAGATTGTTTTGTATTTATGATTTTAATTTATAATTTGTAAAAAAAATATATATTCCACATCTTATGAAGAATTGCTGAATTTTATTTGATGCATTGTCAATGAATGATGTTACTAATTTTCATATTTCTGTACAGTTATGAAAAATTTCAATGTACCATCTGACTTACTTGTGAATTGTAGTGCTTTCTTTTTCATATCTATATCTCTAAGTGTATTATTGAGGGATTGGTATATTTGACAAACCCTTCATACAGCTGAGTCTTCCATATGTCATGTGCTTTAAAGTTTTGTTTTGAATGACATTTTGTTTAATTAATTAAAACATTTAAATGTTTCTAAATTTAAAATATTCTTTTTTTTATTTTACAATTTTTTAATTGACAATATTGTTGACTATTGAATAATTATGAAATTTATTTTTTTACCTGCCAACTTGTGTGCATGTAAAAGTCTTTAACACATTGAAAGTTTTTGTAGTATGCTAAAGTTATTTTCAGGAATGTTTAAAAAGGAGCATGTGGTTAGTATAGTTATATGTGTATAGTATCTTTGTGCTTTCAAGTGTTATACTTGATCTATTTAGAGAAAAGCACGAAAAAATTTTAAATTCTGTTATTAATGCTGATTTTTTATTTTTAATAAAATATCATATTCAACCTTTTTATTTCATGGCCATAATTTAAGTATTTCTGTCTATTAATTGAGAATTCATTGTGTAAATGTTTCTTATATATATAAATGCTAAAACTTTTGTATTTTTGTCTTTGAACGAGTAAGACCTGAATTTTAAAAGTCATTTTAAAATAAAAGTTTTTTTTTTACCTCTGAAATGCTTTTTAATTCTTATTTGCAGGTTTAGAATTGGTCATTGAATCATATTTTAGGTAATTCATGTGCATTTCTTTTCTAACATATATACAACATTAAAAAAAAAACTTTTCAAAAAAACATTTTTGAAAGGTTTTTCCTTTCTTTTATTTTTTATATAGATAATATGGTTCTTATGTATTAACTCTGTGTCATTGCTGTTTGGCAAATTATAAGTTCGAAAACATAGCCACAGGATTGATTTTAAATTCAAATTTGAATTCATAAAATTTTTAGTGATAAAGTTCTGACATGGTGTTAATATGTAATACCGATGGCTCTTTTCCAATGAATCTTTCATTACCATTAGGCTATTGTGTAGATTCAAAAACACTGTATATAAAATAATCATTTAGTGGTAATCTATTTTTACATATTGATTTTTTTAAGTCGCTGAATGTATAGTAACTTAAAATAAATTATCAGTAATATGTATATATATTATAAAACTTCTAACATTAGGAATGTAAGTTGGCAGGTGTGCTTTTCTGATTTTCATTTTAATAAAACTTATATTCAGTTTGAAGGCTAGAACTCTGAAAATTTGCTTTGCATGCTCCTTTTAATTTTAAAAAAAGATTCAGTTAAATGATGGATTTTAGAATAATTAGCATGAGCTAACACTATTGGCTTAAAATGGTTTAATTGTCTGTAATCATGTATTAAATGAATGTTTCATACTCATTTTTTTACTGTATGTCTGCATCATTTGATGCAGTTTTTTATATGTATTCAGTCATGTTGCTATTATGAATGAAACCATTATTTGAAATTGTTGCATTGTGCTCTCACCGGTGTATCTCTTAAATCAATGTAAATTGATCTTGAAGCGGGAAAAAAATCCCATTGATTCTTGAGGATATAAGTGTTGTAAATTGTTTTTGTTGTTGGAATGATAAAAGTAATGTGTAAATTTTATGTCAAGATCTATTGGTTTTAATAAAAAAAATCTTGTAGTCACTTTTGGTGTATTTTTCTGAGTTTGTTAAAAATCTGATAGTAAACCAATAGAAAATGTGATAGTTATTACTGTGGTTTGTTAAAATGGTACAGTGAAAAAACAATTTTAATCTTAGCTCTATATGAAATACTTATTATTTAAAGAGTTTAACCACTTTAATTTTTCCTCCCAGGTTAGCTGTAGAAAAGTTAGGTTAAGATTAAGTTTAAACTATTTTTTAAAAGTAGGACCATTTATAAATAAAATTGAAGCTGGGATTCTTTAAATTTAATTTTTAATCACCTCATCTTTTGTCAAGAATCATTTCTCTTCAGGCGAGGAAAAATATGCTATTATTTTCTTTTTCAGAAGTATTCTACATTTATTTATAAACTTAATTGATTAAAAATCTTAAAAGTGAAATATGTGGTAATTTTTTTTGTGATGTTTGAAAAGAAACTGTTAAAAATATTAATTTAATGTTTATTATTTATCGGGGAACTTAGCAATTGTGTATTGAATGTGATTAAACTAGCACTTTAGCTATATTGCAATGGTAGATCAGAAACATTTTTGTTCACATATGCTTCTGCCTTGCTATTTTATCCGCAACTTAAAAGAAAGTTATATATTTTATGTTGATGAAATCAATATATTATGTTGCCTGTGCTGTCATTTTGATGGTTTATTATGTGTTTTATGTATGCATTTAGAGTTTTTATAATTATTTTTGTTTTTTATTTTATTTTCTTTTAAATACTCTCTATTAAATTTGTTTTCTTAATGGATTATATTTGTACTTTATGCCTAAAATTGGAAAATACTCTGTTATTTATGTGACTGCAAAATATCACCATTATGAAATATATATTTTTAAAGATTTTTTCCATAACACGTAATTTGACAATTAATATATTCAATGCTTAATTTTTGTGTAAATTAATGCAAATTTTTAGTAGTATTTGCTTTTTTAGTTAAATCAGCACGTGTCTAGGGTTTTATATATGTAACATTCGTGAAATTTTTATCATATGCAAACATTTCTCTTCATACCTTATTCTTTTAAATGTGTATGCTGTACAAGAATTAGAGCATTTTTTAAAACAAAATAGACTAATAGACTAAATTAAAAAAAATATGAATTAAAATTTTGTTTTCAAAATAATTAATCCATAGGCATATTTCTTGCTCTTACATAGCACCTTGCTATTTCTTAGTATTAGAAGTTATTTGTGCATATGCATTAGGTTATTTCTATATTTTATTCTTCCAATTTCATATGTGACTATTCTACTTAAGAATTATATTAACTGCAAATTCTATTTTATTGTAATTGCATTTATTTATGAATATATATCTTGATAAAAAAAAAAGTGGCTTTGAGGTTATGAAGGTTTTGCATAGAAATTATGGGTACTTTGAATGTTATTAACTGTCTTCCCTTTGTAAAAGTATTTTGTCGCTGTGTTTAACCTCATCAATTTTTTCTTGTGGTAAAAACTGTATTCATTATTCATATTGTAATGATTTGTCAAAGGATTTGAGAAAAAAAAGATTATTGTAATAAAAAATCTTTTGACTTTTAAATGTATCTTGTATTGAATGAATTTTTGTTTGTAGTATAAAAATGATGAAATGTACTTTTACATACCTGAATGCGAAAATGGAATTTGTTTCTTAGGGTGAATGGGCTTTAATGTTAAGAGCAATTTAACTTGTATATTAAATGAAGCATCTGTGAAAATAACTTTGTAAGTCTTTTGATATTTTTACACTTTCTACATATTTGTTTACTTTGTTAACAAACTATTAAGAAATTAATTTATAAAGTATCACACGATAAAAAAAAAGATGTTTTTTTTTTAATGAAAAATGCTTGTGTGCACCTTCATTACTTCTATTGAGTAGCACAGGGGTGGACAAATAACAGCCCAACAAGACAGTCAGAAAATCTGCCTCGAACCGAGATTTCTTTCCTGAGCACGTTCAAAGATGCGTCTTTTATTTTTCAATTCCTATTATTAGTTCACAATCTCTATAGCTTGTTCACATTTTTAATTGTTAATAAAATACATTTTAAAGCTTTAAGTTGAGCTAAAATTTTATATACACGATTATTTTGGATGGCAATACAATAATTATAATAGCAATTAATTGATTAAAACTAATTCAAGGAATTACAGATACAGCCTCGTTGACATCATATTTGACGACTTGTGTCAAAACTTGAAAAGGTTTTTTTCTCACATTTTAAAATGCTCATTTTCGCTGCAATTTTCTGTGCACAATTGTTTGGGGATGAGAATACGATAATTTAATTATATTAAATTAAAATTGACTGAAACTAATAATTTAAATTATTACAGGTACAGTCTCTGCTTCATTTTTAGCTGCTTGGGACAAACTTTAAAAGATTTTTTCCCCCTCATGTTTTAAAGCATTCAGTTGAACTGAAGTTTTAAACACGATTGTTTTGGTGACAATAGGATACTTTAATGATAAGTAATAAAAATTAATTGTTTTTAATATTGTGATTCTGTCAAATGTATATAGATATTTATATTAATTGTAATTATTTGATATAAAGTAAAATTTTTCTTTGTTAACCTAAGTAGGAATTGACTTAATTTTTTTTTTTTTAATGTTCACATCAGGAAAACAAAGTATTTGAAAGTGTTTCTACTAAGAGATCATCTGCAGAGTTTGGAGGACAAGGTCATAAGATTTCAGGTTTTTAAGAAAATGGAGCGTAAATTCAATTTGCTCTATAACTACTTCTGATATTAATACAGCACCTGAGGAGCTACAGCTTGAACTTATTGACAAAGTCAGATCACAGGGTGAAGAAAATGTTTAATGCTATGACATTGACTTCTACAAATCTTTGTGAGTTGGAAAATTTCTGCATATTAAGAAATTTAAAGAGAAATTGTTCTTTGTATTTTAGTTGACATATATTTATGAGCAAAATTTTTCTTGCATGAAGATCAACAAGAGTAAATATTGATGCAAGTTGGGTAACATAAACTTGCAGGCTGTTATAAGAATTAAAACAATCACACTCCTGATTTTATAAAAAAAAAGTATAATATTGTACATTTCTGTCTCATTAAACTAATTCTAAATTAAATGTGTTTCAGCTATCGGCAATATGCAAAAAGTACAATACAGTGGAACGTCATTTATCTGAATCAATTGGGACCGGACACCGTTCGGATAACCGAATGTGATCCATACAGTATATGATACTGGACACTATACGAATATTGAAAATCATCGCATGCAAGAAATGTGCTTGAAGAAAAAGCCAAATAGATGTAAAACATCGCAATTTTATCTTGATTGTGGAAAATAGTCACTTATTTTTTGCTGTATCATTGTACACCTTTGTTTTTCCACTGCAAGGTCTCTGATTCTCTTCAGCAGCAACAGTTGAGTAAGACAACACTCTGTTGTTTGTACCACTCCATAGCTGTCTCTAATGCAGAAAACAGGTCAGCATTTGATTGACTCTCACTACCTTCGTTGTTGCTATCCTTGTCTTCATCCGTTTCTTCACCGACAGGGTTGGATTCTTCTTGCATGGAAGTCACTATCTCGTCATTATTTAGCATTTGAAATCCACAGTCTTCTGCATTGCATGCTATCCAGGTTTCTACATCAACAAAAGAGCATGTATACACCTTCTCACAAACTGACCTAATATTCCACACAGATGTTTACCAAATCACATTTCTGAAATTCCCCAAATATCCCTCACCTTGGGTTTTCCGGTCACTTTTGGCCTCACAGGAAACAAATGTTTAACATTGCACTATTCGAAAACGTATCCGGACTTTGGTTCGAATATTTGACGTTTCAGATAATAAACAACGTTCTACTGTATATAAATTGAGTGAAACTGCCACCATATTGTTTAACTTATATTTATAATTTTTTAAAATGAATGCAGTTATTTTAAAAAGGTGTGATCGCGTCCAGTATCCTTCACTCCCATAATGTGGCGCGCTAGCTAAAACAAGTTGACCACTTCTGAGTTGCGAGTTTGAATTCTATTGCCACAGATCTGCTGTGTAGATGAAATGGTCAAAATTAAATCTTTCGAGGTTCAGAGTCCTTCCGTTGGCATGCAAATTTTGTGATTAGGGTGCTATCTCAGTGTCTATTCTTGTAACTTTACAGCCTTTCAAAATTACAAGGCTCGTTGCCAGTAATCTGATTATTTTTTTCATATGCTGGAATGCTAAGAGGGGGGGGGGGAGGGGACATTAAAATTTTTCAAAAGTAGCAACTTTTGTAAATATTATTGTAGTAATCATTATCATTTAATAATCAGTAGTTGAATCTAAAATTTGGTTAACCATGTAAAATATTTTTTATCCTACGCCTGTCTTCGGCATCTCTGCCATTAGTCAACGAGCAGCCCAATAAAACGATGACGAAATATAAAAAGAATTAAAATTTGTCTCCGTAGAGTTGTCTACAAAAAACTTTAAAACAATTGGGCAGTGTCTGAGGTGGTCATCCATTTCACCCTGTTTGCACATGGGGCAAGAAGCAGAATCCTTTACTCCAATGCGATGTAGAGGCCTTTGCAACTAGTCATGTCTAGTAAGTAAACGAAAGCATGCAACTCCAGCACATTGAGGCTTAGAACTGTACCACTTTTGTTAAGCAAGATATTCCACCTTTTATCTGCAGCTGCTTCACCATACAGGGAGACTATTAATTTGCAGTTTACTGTGAATGATTTTTTTGATGTTATACAGAGGCAAGGGAAGTCATGTAAAATATGGAAATATCAAATCAGCTTTATATTCACTTTTGAGTTTTTATGTAAATAACAAAAATGTAAAAATAGTGTTCTCATTTTAAAGTAAACGGAAGCATGCAGTTCCAACACATCGAGGCTGGGAACTCTACCACTTTTGTTAAGCAAGATAATTCCACCTTTTACCTGCAGCTGCTTCACCATACAGGGAGACTCTATTAATTTGCAGTTTACTGTAAATGATTCTTTTGATGTTACGCAGAGGTAAGGGAGAGTCGTGTAAAATATGGAAATATCAAAACAGCTTTATATTCACTTTTGAGTTTTTATGTAAATGACAAAAATGTAAAAGGAGTGTTCTCGTCTTTTTTTTTTCTAATTTTTTTTTTGTCTGCAATTTTTTCAATACTGATGTAAAATAATGTTTTAAAAATTTACTGTTAAATATTTTCAGTGCTTGAAAATTTATAAGTTATTAATAGTGTTGGATAAGTAAATTCTTAACTGGATATTACATTTTTGTGAAAGAAAATTGTGGGTCGAAGTATTGGGTTGAACGGAAAATATTGCAGGATTTAGACAATTTTGAAAGAAAAAAAATATTACTGCACCTATTTAATAATAAATCATTTTGTTTGTCATTTAATTACTTTTTGATTCCATCTTGGAAGAACTTTTTTTAGTTTTGCAGCAAAGTACTCATTTGGAGATAATTTCCAATCTGTTTATTATTGAAATTTTTGTGATCAAGAAAATACTCTAGAGATCTAAATAGATAATAATCTTTGTTAATGCTACAAAGTGAATCAGATAAAATTTTCCATCCAAATTCATTCAACTTCTGTCGAGTCATTTGAGTGGTGTGTGACCACAGTATAGTCTAGTGGTTATGATCTCTCTCAGTTTGAGCACTAATGCTGCTGAAAAACCTGTTACATAGAGGGGTTGATTGCACGTTAAATCAATTGAGGGCTTAAGTCCACCCATTGGCGTGGTATGGAAGTTCAGAAAGGGAGGGGGTATACCAGCTGAGTTGTCTTCATCACTTGAACACGGTTCAAAGTTACGAGGTCCAATACCCTTTGTGTTGCTTGTAGTACGACATTAGTAACCACTCATCCGTGTGGTGTTAGACGAGGCACATTATCTTGTTAAAGAATCACCTTTATCTATTGAGTAATGCATGTTATTTAGTATGTAAATTCTCTAGTTGTCGACAGTAAATATCCGAGTTGGTAGCTTAGTTAAAAGAGATTTCATTTCTTGTGACTAGTGATGTGCAAACATTTACTCGTTGCTGACGGTTTTGAAATCTATGCCCATTTGGAACCCAATACATCAGCTCAAGAAACCTTTCCTATCATTTTTAGGGATTCCTCTATTGTTGTTTGTAAATGGTGTCTATTAGCTAGTTTTCTACTTGTTATATATAGTTCGAACCTGCATAATGATTGACCACTTCTGTGTTAATCTTCAAAACTTAAAAAATTTTCTGCGAAGAACCTTTTTAACAACATTGACTTTTCACTTATAGATCCTGAATACACCAGACAAGTCTGATTTTTTTCTGCATTATTGCCATGGAATCTAAACATAAACATAATATGGAGAATATGCAACATATTCCTTCACTTCTCTGGAAGATATAAATTTATTTGAGTGTAAAATAAAAAGCATGAAATTAAGCTAAAAACTTTAAAAAAAGTAATATCAGAATTGAATTTTGATGTTTACATTGAAGTAAGTTAAAATTTCACATTACTTTCTGTTCAACCATATAAAATCTCTTTTTTTGTTTTTTTTGTTCAATTGAATTCTTAAATTTGTATTGTTTTGAATGAATTACATTTAAATTAGATTGCGTTTATATAATACCTCCTAATAACACATTTCCAGTTAATTATCTTTATAAAGTTTTTTCGTATATCATATCTATTATTTGGAAATCAAGCTTGTTGCAAGGAACCAATGTATTCTATTTAATTTCCCCCCGAAAATGATATTGTTACGTTGATCGGGGTTCGAGGATTTTATGCAAATCAGTCGCAAAGAACAAGACAGTTCTTCAAGATGATGAGAATTTACTGTCGAAAATCAATCCTTGAAATACTGGATTCAGCAGCAAAATTCGCAGAATAAATTTGAGAAGGACTTCACAACTTCTAAAGCGCTCAGACACAACATCAGTGTCTAAAATACAAACAGGCTAGATTATTCACAAGCACCGCGCGTCCTACTCAACAGTCGAGCCGCCAACATTTTCGCCAAATAGTCAACTTAGCTCTATCACCAAGATTTTGCCAAGTTCCCATTGAATCACCATTATAACGTAAGGGACGGCGTTGATGCGAATATTACAATTTTAACATAAAAATAAACATAACAGGGAGTAGTATAAATGCGTTATACATCCAAATACAAATTATTTACTCTATTTTACACAAAATTCGTAACAATATATTCAATGTTAAAACAAAGCATAGTACTTAAAACCGTCGACCGATTTCTCTAAAACAAAAGATGCCAATTCAAAAGACGTCGCCAAATACTTTTCATATTTTTACTGTGTTTGAGCAGGCTGGGTGCATTGCTGTCTACATATTGTGGCATTTCGGGATGTCTTTTGGTTTGATGAAATTGATCGACGGTATAGTACGTGAGTACCTAAAGTTTTTTTTTTACTTCTCAAATGTATTTGAAGTTTGGGGTGCGCGAGTTGTGTTATTTCTTAGAAACAACGTTGACTTTGTTTTTAATAAGATGTTAATCTATTAATTATTTTGGTCACTTTCTTACATAGATTATTCCCCCCCCCCTCAACATTAGAAATAATTACAAACATTGCTTATAAACTGAGAAAGAGCTAGTGAGAAACGGGGATACGCGTTCGTATTAACCGCATGGCCTTACCGAATTTCAAGTGGCCGCGGTAGCCTAGTGGTCAAAGTAACGGACTCGTGGCTGGCGCGTCATGAGTTCGAGCTCAGTACCACTGAAGACCCGCCGTGTAGGGAAACGATGCACGTTAAATCTGTCGAGAGCTCAAGCGTCCTACCATTGGTGCGGTGTGGTAGTTAGAAGAGGGGGTGTCAGCTCAGGTGTCGTCTTCGTCACTTGACCATGGTTCAAAATTACGAGGTCCGTCACCAAAAGCCCTCGTGTAGCTGAAAAGTGCGACGTTAATATTCACTCATTTTGGCGAATTTTTGCCCTCAAAAAATCTAGAAGTGATCTTTAAGATGACATCGGACATCCTCTTTCTCATTTTCAACCTTATCCTCTTTATGTGATACAGGTTGCCAAAAATCATAAATCTTTGGCAGTTTGTACAAATTATCAAAAATGTTCTTTCGTAAAAAAAAAAAAAAATTAAATTATAAATAAAAATAATTTGTCTGTATTATATAGGTAAATTTCTAAATACAGTAATACTTCGAACTTAAGTGATAAGGGGGACCGAATGATATCCGCGCGTCGGGGTATAATTTCGCACATAAATGCATATAAAATGTTTTTAGTTTGGACCAGAGATCAAGGAAAATAATATTTTAGAAAAAAAAGTGTTCAGTAAAATTTTAGATAACACAAATACAAAATGGCAAGCCGAAGTTGTTTTGATGTAGGAGATTTCATAAAATGTAACAAAGTAGTCTGCCGGCTCAAAGATGTATTTTTCTCTCGCAAAATTTCCGCTTAACATGCTAATATTTTTTTTATTCCTGGTTTTGTTGGGGAGGGGGACTCTTCGTTGGAGTCTCTATTTTCTATAATTTGCAATCCTTTTTCAATTAAAATGAGTCCTCTCAAATTTCCAACTGTCATTCGATCTTCCGATTGAACTGGGTCTAAAGACTTGCCGCTGGGGTTAAGCCGCGGGTCTATGCCGGTGCGATAATGTTCTATTACAGGCAGTGCTGTGGAGTGTACCGATATTTGCTCCTGATGAAGGCTGCGTTAAACGAGAGCTGGAAAAATGCTGGTTGGAATTCGGAGAGACTGTTGGAGTTATCTCATGTCTCTGCGTTGGTGTCGCTCTCTCCTTTTCTTTCTTCGACGCTGAACGACACTAGGAAATGGAACGCGGAGCGTTCCTCCATCCCATTTTGAAAATATTGAATGAGGCTTTAGGTTGGAGGGCCTTGATGAGAGAGTGTCTCCTGATTTGTGGGGTGAACGTGGCAAAAAGGCGTGACTAAAGGAGCTGCTTCAGAGACAACCGAGTTGGCGGGAAAATGTCCTTTCGTTTCTGTTTCCAGAGTCTCTTTAAAGATGTAATACGTCCCACCCACGAAAGTGACACGCGATGTATATTCACTTCTGTTTGGACGTATTCGGGGAAACCATTCTTCTATTCGTCCAAAGTTCCCCTTCGCGCGGTGTACTTTGAAACCGGCGGCTTCGCGTGGGAACCGCGCTGGCACTTTACTGTCGGCTAGATCAAGGAAGGTCAGAGGTTGACTTCCCTTAGGACATCAGCGCCAGGGTGTCCACCCTGGGATACTTTCCCACGAGAAACTTCTTGATCGTTGAGACGTCACTCGTTCCCGACGGGAAAGGGGTCTTTGATGGACACCGCCGCAGACTTAAGTTCTTCAATGTCTTGCTCTCGTATTTCTATGAGCTCATAAATTATCAGCTCCTGATTGTGGGAATCCAGCAATTCGTGAACGTCATCTCTATCCACTTCTAAATTTATTTGCCTGGAAAGATCGACGACTTCTTCAACCACTTTACCAATTTCATTAGGCTCTGACACTAATTCCGCCTGAGTTTCAGTTATGAAAAAATCAATAAATAAAAGGACGTATTGACGAGATTTGAAAATTGCGTAATTTCAGGTTCGCGTAAGTCCAAGTATTACTGTAGTTGAAAAAATAATTATACATAGGAACGTCTAAAGGCAGAGGTGGGCAGACTTTTCCAGGACACGGAGCTACTTCTAATTTTTTCAAGGTGTTGTGGTCCACCCAATGTTAGTAGCGCATACAAGGGCGGGGAAGGGGTCCACGGGTTCGGACCCTCCCTTATAGCCCTTGATTTTTTTTTCCCGATTCATTATAATCCCATGTAAATAGTACGTAAAATGTTATTAAGTATTTGTGTTATTAATAATTTTTTTATTATAATTAATGTTAATTATTTATTTAGTGATTTATTTTTTGTTGTTTTTTGTTCCCGACAATCGACAAAATCAAAATTTGTTTGGCTGCGTATTGAGGTATGATACGAGAATAGTAGACCTTCGACCCCATCCCCCTTTGAAAAATTCCTGTGAGCGCCACTGCCCAATGTCGTAGGTGTGGTGAGGTATATTGAAAAGGTTATTATTATAACTTAATAAGAAATACGAAATATGTACTTACCTACAGAACTAAAATAAAAAACAATACTTTTAAAGCAAAACGCAAGATACAAACTTAATAATAGCCACAAATATAATTATATCAAATGATGCATTTATTATGAAACAATTCAAAATACATTAAAAATAAAACATTTTCATCTAAATTTAGTGCTTATAGTTATGGTCAGTAGAAGACTTGCGTACTGTCAGCCAATTTTGAATTTTCCGTATATAATTACGAACTGCTAAAATCTTCAGGCAGTCACACCAAAATGTCTTAGCGATCGACGTAATGCCCACCCCGGTCTTAAGGCATGGGCCCAGGGCTTCGCCCTCGGTGGGGGCTTCGTTTCATTCCGACTCTGTGTTTATCAGATCATAATCCAGATTATTTTTACAGTCAAATAATTATTCCCGTACATATTCTCTGAAAAACATGGAATTTCAAACTGCGCGTCAACTGACAAAAGTGGTAAGACTGTATTATTATGTGATGACCGTTGTCCATGTCTAGATCCAGGCCAATCTTTGAACTCATATATAGTCGAAATGGGTCATCGCTCGATCCGGTTTGTGTCTAGGTTCTTTTAGATTGAGAATTGTGTGCGCTTATTTGTTTCAAATTACCGTTTGAACTAGTATTTGACAATGCATAATACTGTCTACTTTTAAAGAACTCAGGTAGGGCCTAATTTTGCATAGGGGCCTAAAAATCTTATGATTTCTCTGGGCCCAGGGCCTTAAATTGTCTTAGACGTCCCTAATTATATGTGTATGTATAAAGATCTCGCCGAATATGGCGATATTTTGGTTCAATTTCGATTTATTCTTGCAACCCTTATTGCTGTATTGGTAACTCGTTCGGGAGATATTTTAATAGTTGCGCCCAAAAAATGCCAAATCGCCATTTTGCACCTTATATTTCCTTCTAAGATTAGGATATAATTTGTTAGTTTTTTCGAGATGGTCTTGCAAAGCATTCTCATGCAAATTAAAACCACTTACTATTTTCAAAAGTAAGAATCGTACCTGTATTTTTTAAAAAATTCTCTCTATGGCATACATTTTTTGTGGGGTTACTAATAGCTCATTTGTAATACCCCCCCCTCTTTTTTCTTTTAAAAAAAAAGAAACAGATATGTTAAAACGGAAGTGGGAAAAAATGTTTTGGAAAACAAAGGCTTATCACAATGATTCTCTATGTTCATGAAAGACAAATGTGTTGGTAATTTATTTATATCTGGGGGGGGGGGGATTGGCAAGAATGGTTTATTACTGTCCTCCTCTCTTAAGAAGAATGCTAGTAAACAACTATTTCTTTAGTTCCTTGTAAACTGAACTATTTTTTTTAAAAGCCGATTGTGTGTATTGTTTTGTAACGAGAAGCTTTGTTTTTTTAACGCCAAGCCGACTTGGCGTTAAAAACGATTCGTCTTTGATATATATATATGTAACCCTCCAGCTGTTACCCACCCGTTTCGCGCTGGATATTTCATGATGTTCTTTGACTCTACTAGGTGATTTGCTGCCAGACCGACAAAAGAGTGCGTTAAGGGTATGGAGACAACTCAGAATCACGTAAGAATGAGGGTCGCAATTGCCATTGTTGCGAACTATGGTCCAGAGAAGAAGAGCAGAAATAACAACACATTAAACAGGCAAAAAACATTTTATTGAAAGGTTGCGTTACAACAGATGTTTGAAATTACCACCAGAAGTCGTCTGACAGTGGCGCTGCATGGAATTCTTTACTTTCTGGAAGATTCCTCCTCGCAGTCTTCTGGCAGTGGGCGTTGGATCCTGCTGGAAGTCGTCATTTGCAATCCGTTTCCCGAGGTTGTAGAATGAATTCGTATTCAAACGAAGACGTGCGTTAAGGGTATGGAGACAACTCGGAATCACGTAGGAATGAGGGTCGCAATTACCATTGTTGCGAACTATGGTCCAGAGAAGAAGAACATAAACAACAACTCATTGGTTGTAGAATGAATTCGTATTCAAACGAAGACGTGCGTTAAGGGTATGGAGACAACTCGGAATCACGTAGGAATGAGGGTCGCAATTACCATTGTTGCGAACTATGGTCCAGATAAGAAGAACATAAACAACAACTCATTGGTTGTAGAATGAATTCGTATTCAAACGAAGACGTGCGTTAAGGGTATGGAGACAACTCGGAATCACGTAGGAATGAGGTTCGCAATTAGCATTGTTGCGAACTATGGTCCAGAGAAGAAGAACAGAAACAACAACACATTAAACAGACAAAAAACATTTTATTGAAAGGTTGCGCTGCAACAGATGTTTGAAATTACGACCAGAAGTCGTCTGACAGCGGCGCTGCGTGAAATTCCTTACTTTCTGGAAGATTCCTCCACGTAGTCTTCTGGCAGGGGGCGTTGGATCCTGCTGGAAGCCGTCATTTGCAATCTGTTTCCCGAGGTTGTAGAATGAATTCGTATTCAAACGAAGAACTGGTCGACGTGCTGATCGTGTTTTGAGCTGCAAATTGTAATGCGCACGCCGCTCGAACAGGGAACGCACTCGAACAGGTGTGTTCCTTATCACACGATCTTTGCAAGAGGGAACAGAAGGTGACGTGAGCCTGCTTCTGGTCATATGAAGAATTTAGTGCCCTGTTCCTTCAGTTGAAGATCTCATCGCTCGAATATCTGTAACTGCCTGGAGGACATGAGACTTGCTAGGAATCTTCGAGAACGTAAAGAATTCCATGCAGTGCCCTTGTCATATCGTAATTTAATTTCGAACACCTGTTTTAGGACAATCTTTCAGTAAAATATTTTCTGTGTCATTAACCCTAGAATGATACTCATTCGTATAGCAGACTATGTCTGTAACAAATAACCTTGTACTATTCCTCCAAAAGCAGGAAATGCAACGTACTAATCGGTATCTCCATATGACCTTGGCTACTACAGATATGGATATTTCTTTTCCTCAAAATATTTTCGCATACAGTATTTTTAGAACAATGTTCGTCTGAGAGACGAATGGGTAGCAGTAACGTTCGGAATTGAGAAGCTCTCTTAGTTTTTTTTCTGCGTTGTTGGGACGATGTCAGAACGTTTCCGCGGAAAAAACTTTTGGGGCTATCCGTAAATTATTAAAAGAGTTGAGTGATGATGAAAATTTTAGTTCTGAGGATGGGTCGGAAAGCTGACAAACTTCTGAAGATTGCAATGAGTTTCACAGTTGTTGGAACTATTGGGGAAAACAAACGAGAAATTCCTCCTGAACTCTTAGAATTGTGATCTCGAAGTGTAGGAGCTTCTATGTTTTGTTTTGACCAAGATAAAACTCTTTTATTGTATAAAATAAAGCAAAACACATTTGTTCTTCTATCTATATTCCAAGAAAAACCGAATATAAATGAAGAAAGTGAAAAAGCGGAAATAATTTAATTTTACAATGCAACACTTACTTAGACACATTAGATCAGATGTGTAACAACATGTCACGCAATAGAAAAAACGTCGACAGTCTCTAGGCGTATTTTATGGTATGATAAATATCAGTTTTGTAAATACATATGTGCATAATATGGCTCGCAAATTCTGAAAAAGAATTATCTAGAACAGGGATCGGCAACCTTACAGCTGTGGCGTGCCAAACCTATCTACCAATAGGATTCAGCGTGCCACACAGTAGAACATTTTTGAAACTATTCGACTCTCCCGATTATGCATATAGGATTAGAGAATAGAGGTCAATAATATAGATATTTGCAGATTTATTATACATTAATTTTGCATCATATAAAGATATTTCTTAACATAAAAAATAAACAGCACAAAATATAACTATTTCTTCAACAAAAATTAAAATTGTACACATATTATGCATTTTAAAACATATTTATTAAACTAAGAAATAGACAACATAAAATGTAAGTATTTCCCTTAATTAGAGTTACATATAACACAGCTCTACTTTCATTTCGCAAAATCAGAGATAGAATTTGTGACTTTCAATTTGACGCGATTCTGTGCATTCAATTTTTAAACAATTTCTTTGCGGACTTGGAATTTTTTCATACGAGGAAAGATTTTTTACTTAGATATGTATAACGAAAAGAGAGAGTACGTGCAATTTTCTCTCTTCAAACGATTGAATCTCTCCAGAAATGACATTCAATAATTGACAAAATAGCTCCAAATTTATCTTTAGAGTTATCTTTTAGATTTTTTCGTAATTCCCCTTAGATGTCCATAGTTCTAAAGATTGTCAAATAAGATCCTTTATAAATTTTTTTCCAACCTGTCAAAAATTGACAAATTTGTACAGTAGGGCAGAATGCCACTAAGAATTATACCACGTGCCACATGTGGCACGCGTGTCATAGGTTGCCGACCTCTGATCTAGAAGAAAGTTTGCAATAAATTTAAGTGAAGCTCTCTTTGCGCAATGGATGGAAAAACATCGAACAACTTTGCCCCCATCAACAAGGAATATTATTTGTGAACTTTTGAAATTGGAGCAGAACATTGAACGGCCTGAAAAATCGGAAACTAAAGAAAAAGGAAAATTTGTGCTTTTTTGCCCGCGTAAGTGGCATAGAATGACACGCAAATTTTGTTTATCCTGTTCTAGAGCGTCATGTTGATATGTTTAAAGATTGCTTTTAAAAATAAATAAATTTTGAGATAATTCCACTCAAAAATCTCTGGAATTTATGAAGATCAAATCATCGTTATTAGTGCATCATTATACCAATGAGATGCGTTATCAAAATATAAAAAGTTTGTTCAAAAACAATACGACCTTGAGTATTCCTGCGCACAGTAGACATTCTGAAGCGGAGCCACTGTACACAGAAAGAAGTGACAGCTTAATGCACCTGCTTGAACTCCCCCCCCCCTCGTTCCAGTGTACCACTTGTTTCCAGCAGGCAGTCCAGGGAGGGGCAGTTATACGTGTTCGTCGAATTTTTATTTCTATAAAGATGATGAATGACTTGAGAAGAGGTACTGCATCAAATTTTGCGAAAATCAACAATTCGTAAGATTCAGCAAGGCTTTGGAGACGATGCTATGGGGGTCACACAAATTAAGGAGTGGCTTAACCGATTCATAAGTGGCGGAGAGAGAGCACGTTGGCAGAGAGTAAACAGCGTTCTGGGAGGCCACAAACTCAGAGACGTCTTAAAGAATGGACCAACTGGGTCCTGGTGGCCTCGTTTCGTTCTCGACTCCATGTTAATAAGATCATGAACCGAATAAATTTAATGTGGTCACAAATATTCCCGTACATATTCTCCGAAAAACCGGGAATTTAAAACTGAATATAAAATGGCAAAAGTGGTAAGTATATTATAATGTGGTGACCATTGCCCATGTCTAGGCTTAGGCCTAATACCATAAACATTCTCATTCAACTCATTTAATCGAAATGCAGCCATCGGTTGAATCGGTTTGTGCTAATGTTTTTGAGCACCATACAGTGCGCCGTGCACATTTATTTGTTTCAAATTACTGTTTGAACAAGTATTTAACAATGCTTGCTATATGCTCTCAATTAAAGATCTCAGGCAGGGCCTTCTTTTGCATAGGGGCCCAGGGCCTCAAAGAGTCTTAAGACTTTCCTACACAAACCTCTCGAAATGCAGCTGTTGTTGAAAAGCTGGATAACTGATAAATAGAGATGTTGTTTGAACGTACAAGAGACTGCTGAATAAAAGTTATTAGTGCAGGTTCTCTGCGCATGCAATTTTGTGTGATCATACGCAGAGTGGTGGCGAAATTTATTGCTGTCGGTGGAACAGAAAGAACTCCGTCTTGAAATTGTGCAAGACCTACTGGACACTATCAATACTGAACCTGGCTCCTTGCTACTTCTAGCTGTTCCCGAAAATGAAAATGCCATAGAAAGGATCCCGTTCTTAGAGTAGAGACGAATACAGAACGGCGACGATGGAGTTGAACACCATTCAAAAGAAGCCTTTTAGAAATGTTTTCGGCAGTGGAAGAAAACTGATGGGTAAAGAGAGTGTGTGAGAGCACATGGGTCCTACTTTGAATCTGATTAGAATCCTAATCCCGTATAGTAACTAAGATATTTTTTCTGGCCAAAGATCAGATACTTTTTGAACAGACCTTGTATATGTCTCCTAAATTGTTTAATATTTAAAATGGCTGTGCTGTTGATGAATTTAAAAAAGTAAATTGAAGTAGTTGAATAAAGCTATGAAAATTAAGAAAGTAATTGAAATAGAGCTATAAAACTAAAATACATTAAGGTATCCGAACACATTGAAAAATGAACAAATTCGGTCACAAGACAGATATTTTTGTTTTTTATTTTATTGATTAGAGCTATCTTTTGGCTTTACAAAACATACATACTTCGTTTTGTTTCTATGCTACTTAGAGGCCAAGTTACACTCAATTTTATAAAGTTAGAAAAGACGGCAATGGGTCTTTGATTTACCTGAAGTGGGTACTTAAATTGCTCAAAATCTATCATGGCGAGTCTGATAACTCAAATTGTTACAAATGTATTTCTATAAAACTTTTTGAACCTCATATTTATGTTATTTCCTAGACAATGTACTAAAATATTTCTTTTTTTTTTATGAATATTTTTTTGAGTATGACCTATTATTTAAATAATGGTTTCATAAAGAATGTCACATTTCTTACAATGTTTACTCAATCAGTTCTAAAATTAAAATTTTAGTACATTTTCTAGATAAATGCATCTAATTTGTTTTATTAATATTTTTACTAGTATAAGTTTATTACTTTTTTCTGTAATTGCTTTGAAGTTTTTCAAAAATATTGCTAAAATTTCACTTATGATTGTGATTTTTGTAAAATTTAGGTCATTTATTTTATATATATAAATATAAATACTGTCTGTTATATATAGTTTAATATTAGTATTAATTCGTACTGAATCCTAAGAAAGCATTTATAATGTTTAAATATGCTATTTTGTTTAAAAGTACTCCGGATATGTTCAGATACCTTAATTACAATCAGATATTTTCTTCTTAATTCTGTATTTCCTCAGTTAAGGGGACATACTATTTTTAAAAATATTTGATTTAAAGGTAATCACAAATTTTTTTGGTTGCTCCCTTTGTATATGTATTCTGTAAAACAGAGTTTTTTTGTGCTGAAAAAAGCCACAAAAGCTAACCATTTAATTTTTGAAAGAAAAATTTAAAAACTCCTCAAGGTGATTTTGAAACGCTGCTTTTACAATAATTGAGGTACGCACTTGATGTTTGATTTACTAAAAATGTTTGTCAAAATATAAAACAAAAATTGGTGGAAACATAATTGAAATTTGTTAGATAATTAATTCTGTTATGAATGCTTATCTAAAATTCCTTGAAAAAGGCACAAATTTAACTTTTTAATTTGATTCAAAAATGCATACCAACTTTTGTTATATGTATGAATAGCAATAAGTTAGGGAAAAAAATACCTATATATATATAACAGTATTTGGCACAATAGAAAAAAAAACACCTTAACATTTGAAACTTAAGTTTAAAAAATAGATATTCAAAATTAGAAAATCAGGTGGCCACTTCCGGAAATGCACCTTTGTTATTTAATCACAGCACAAAACTGAGAAGTTCGTCACTGTGACGGTTCTTTTTTCATCTCAAGCACGCGACGGTGAACTTATTAAATTATAATAGTTCTTTGTTAACTGATGAGAGAGGGAAGGAAATCCTGCAGTATATGAAAGGGTTTCTTTATTGTATAAATTAGCTCAAATAATAAAAGGTTAAATTAAAACAAGCAAATAGTTATATATGAGACTTAAATAGGAAGTTGAAACAGAAATAAAAAGGAAAGGCTTTTATATAAGTCATGTTAAATTCGGCAAGACATTGTTTTGCAGTTAAGGTTTTCTTAAGAAATCAATATTATAGATTTTACATTTTTTTTTTTTTTGTAAATTAATTTAATATTACCAAAGTTTCTGTACTAAGACATTTTTAATATATTTGATTTTATTACCTCTATTTTTTAGTTAAATTATAAACAAGAATTGATATACTCGTTTTTTTAACCTTTTATATTTCGAACAAAGCAAAGCTTCTGAGAAAAAGTTTATAAAGAACTTAAAATAAACACATACGTTTGGCTTCTTAAGGTTAAATATTAATAGCGTAGTTTATAAGTTAGATCTTTTCAAGTCAATGTCAAGAAAATTTACAAAATTCAAAGCTTTCTGTGAACTGTTTACTTTTAAACAACGACCTAACGATAAGTCTTTTTCAAATAAAGGCATCAGGAAAGCTTTAACGAAACTTGTTTGTAAGTAAATTCTTCTGTAACAAAAACTTAATGTTTCTTCAATTGCTACTATTAGTTCACTCTCTCTCTGTATATACATATATTTATATATATAGCTTGTGTGTTCAAATTTTCAATCGTTAATAAAATACTCTTTATTCATCAACTGAAGTTCAAATACATTTAAAACTTGTAGTGGATGACACTTGATGTTTTTCAATTTTTTAAAATAATTATTCATTAATTAAATTTTTTTTTTAAATTTCAAATTTATTCGGTATTATTTCTGACGAAGTTAGAACTAGCACCAACAGATGGCGCCAGTAAGTTCTTCTAACGAATTTTTTCTTGGCTTTAAACATATTTTTTAAAACTTGGTGGATGACAAGAGATGTTTAAACAGATTTTCATTAAAATTTTCTATGTTGACCTAAGTAGGAATTGTCTTAAATTTTTTTTATATTACTTGTTAATTTTGATTTTACTAATATAAATATTCAATATATATATATATAAAATATCTCCCTCCACTTTGAAACAGAAAATTTAATGATTTATACGTATGAAAAATAAAAATTATTTCAGTCTTAGGGGTAGGGATTGGTAACCAGTGGTAACTTGATTCATCTTTAAGTGTAGGCACCGTTATTATGTTCAATTTAAATGTAGTGGCCGCGGTAGCCGAGTGGTCTAGGCGTCCGATCTTGGCTAGCATGTCATGAGTTCGATCCCAGTACCACTGAAGACCCGCCGTGTAGGGGTGCGATGCGCGTAAAATCTGTCGAGAGCTCAAAACGTCCTCCCATTGGTGTGGTGTGTTAGTTAGGAGAGGGGGATGCCAGCTCAGATGTCGTCCGCGTCACTTGACTATGGCTCCAAATTACACGGACCGTCGCCAAAAGCCCTCGTGTAGCTGAACAGTGGGACGTTAATATTCACTCACTCACTCAATTTAAATGTAATTCATATACATTCACAATTCATACTTGAACATATAATCAAAAGTTTTTAAAATATAGTTTTCCCTTGAACACATTCTCTTTGAATTTAACTTTTAATAAAATAAAATAAAATTTTATATTGTATGCATACAATGCATTATCGTTGTAGCCATTTTAAATTTGATTTCTGGGTTTGAAATTTATTGGCTCCTGATTATAATAATTTACAAGCAATATAAAAAAAAATTTAAAGTCAATTCTTACTTAGGTCAACAAAGAAAAATTTTATTGTAGTTAATTAAGTTTAATTAATGAATTAATATTTGAAAAAAAACTGTTTTTACATCCAGTGTCATCCACTAAATGTTTAAAAAAATATGTTTGAACTTAATGGATGAAAAAAAAAAAAAAAAACGAGCCTTGCAGTAGTCGCAGACGATGTGTAACATCTGAAATGTTATCGTGGTAAATTCGCAATAGCAACTGAAATCCTGAAAAAATGAACCGAGTATGCTTGGAAATAATTTTCTATAGAATAATTATATCTTTAATGAAAATTTTATTTAATTAACACAAGGTGTAATGCAATTTTTTTTATCAAAAATAATTATTCTTGTTCAATTTGGAGAAGAGTGGCAATGATAACTTATGATAACTAAAATATGACACACATACTTGTGATTTCAAAGTATTTAAAAACCGTTGAAAAATAGCGTCAATAACAGTACCACTGTTAGTTGTCGAAACATTTCGATTTGTGTTCATTTCGAGCTTGAGTTCATACTTCAAAAAAGCTATTCGTGGCTCGGCTTCCAGCAAACTGAAGTTAACTTTAAAATCACCACTCAAAATCATGGGAAGCGAGTGATAGTTTTTTTTAAAAGGAGCAGAACCACCTTCGGTATATGGTAAAAGTAAAAAATGCAGGAAATCTTTAATTTTTTGAACCGTTTGATTCGGAGAAATGTATACGACCACCGAAATCACTCTGTTTGTCCATTTTCAAATAAGCATCCTGCCGCATATATGTCCCCAATATCTTGACTAACAATCCCCAGTCCACTTGTTTGACGATAAGTAATATCCATATGTCGAACTCCAACATGTGAGTTGTTCTGTTTACGATAGATCGCGACACCAGCTGCTCTGTGTCCCGGTCGTTTAAATTGTACGCAGCAATCGAAGTCAGGTATCAAAACACGTTCGTCATTGTCTAACCACGACTCTGCCTAAACACTTAGCTTCTTCTCTGATCCTAAAGTACGAAAACAAAGATCCCACGGCCTAGACCGCTGGGGGTGGGGGATGGGGGCGGAGTTCCTCCCGAATGAAGGAGAAAAACAGAACTTCACTGAATAGCCCGCACGCTTCCCCATTTCCGTCCCTTTTCACGAAATCACCTTCACAAATCACCAGCAATCGAGAGGAAAGATGTTACACATCAAAAATAAGTATTTGAAGCCAAGAAAAAATTCGTTAGAAAAACCAATTGGCGCCATCTGTTGCAGATAGTTCTAACTTCGCCAGTGAGTGAGTGAGTGAGTGAATATTGACATCGCACTGTTAAGCTACACGAGGGTTTTTGGCGACGGACCGCGTAATTTTGAACCATGGCCAAGTGGCGTGGACGACACCTGAACTGGCACCCCCTTTCCTAACTACCACACCAAAGGGAGGACGTTTGAGCTCTCGACAGAACTAACGTGCATCGCTTTCATACACGGTGGGTCTTCAGTGGTGCAGGGCTTGAACTTATGACATGCCAACCACGAGTCCGTTACCTTGACCACTAGATTACCGTGGCCACAAATAAATATAGGGAGACAGTGAACTAATTGTAGGGATTGAATAATGGAATATTTGCCGTAAAATCCGGCGTATAACGCGCATCTATACTTTCAAGCAGCAATTTTTAATTTTTATGTCTACGCTGTATAATGCTCCACCCCTTTTTTTACGAAAAAATCTCAAATGTACGTGAGCAATGTTTTTATAAAATTGAAGTCCTTTATTTTTGTGGTATTATCCCAGGCTTTTGTAAAAATTATATACTTCTGGAACTGCAACCCTTATAATATATAAAGTTTATCATTTCTTTTAAATAAACAGATTTTGATTCATGCAGAAGTCTAATTTTAATGGACTAAATTCATGTGACGTCATAATAGCATGATAATTTCAAACCACGTGTTTTTAGCCAATCAAGTTCAAAAACACATGTGACGTCCTAGTCACGATAAATGCAATTATCTATTTTCAGCAAATCAATTCATGCACTTCGTTGTTGCCAAATTACGCTTTTTACAGAAACTTTTTTAAAAAAAAATTAATATTTGTCACTTTATTTAAAAGTACATGTATAAAACAAGACTTTTTTTTCTTTAATTTTAAAATATTTTTGCAGAAATTTCTTTTCATAACTCTTGAGCATCTTTACCCAATTATGCAATTTGAAATTTTACCTAAGTTTTACAAATAGAATAAAAAGTACGAGCTATATATATAGTTTATTGTCCGTTTTGAATTCAATGTATATATATATATATATAGAACACGTGTTTATATTATTATGTGGTAGTCATGAATTTAGTCCATTACGCACATCTTTTTTTAAAAAATTTTTTACAGCTATCATTTTTATATTCGATTATAACGAGCACCTGTAAATTTCGATCTTATTTTTTGTGTTAAAAATGCGCGTTAAACGCCGAATTTTACGGTAAAATTTTTTTCCATATCATATTAAATCCACTTTGTTTCTTTTTCAGTATATATAATATAGATATATTAATCCTGATATAAATTGTGGCCGCAGTACAGCCTAGTGATTATGGTCAAGAACTCATGGCCGGCGTGTTGCGGGCTCTAATTCCGGTCACTAAAGACCTGTCGTGTAGAGAGGGTTCATACACGTTAAATCTGTGGAAATTAAAGTCCTACCTTAGCATGGGGTGAAAGCTCGGAAAGAAAGGTGCCAGCTCAGATGTCTTCCTTGTCACTTGGCGGTCGCCAATAGCTCTCGTGTTGCCTAATATTGTTATGCTAATAAAACTCACTATTCCTGATACAAGTTTTAGCTATACGTTAAACATACTGTATTTTATAAAAATTTTTATAAAGTTCTTTTGACAAGAACGATTATATATACAGTAGAGCGTCGTTTATCCGAATCAATTGGGAACGGACACTGATCGGATACGCGATTGTTCGGATAACCAAAAATTGAATGCGATCCATGCAGTATATGATACTGGACACTATACAAATATTGAAAATCATCACATGCGGGAAACGTGTTTGAAGGAAAAGCCAAATAGGTGCAAAACGTCGTAATTTTACCTTGATTTTGGAAAATTATCACTTATTTTTCGCTGTACCGTTGCACACCTTCGTTTTTTCACTGCAAGATCTCTGGTTCTCTTGAACAGCAGTAGTTGAGTAGGATAGCACTCTGATTGTTGTTTGTACCACTCCATAGTTGTCTGTTAACGCAAAAAACGCGTCAGGATTTGATGGACACTTGCTACTTTCGTTGTTGTCCGCGTCTTCATCCGTTTCATCGTCGACAGGGTCGGATTCTTCTTGCGCGGAAGTCACTATCTCGTCATTATTTAGCATTTGAAATCCAAAGTCTTCTGCATCGCATGCTATCCAGGTTTCTACATCAACAAAATTCAACAAAAGAGCACGTATACACCCCCTCACTTGGAAACAAGTGATTCCAAGCAATTGTTTACCAACTCAGACAACTGAAATTCCCCAAATATCCCTCACCTTGGGTTTTCCCGTCACTTTTGGCCTCACAGGAAACAACTGTTGAGCATTGCACTGTTTCGAAAACGTATCCAGACTTTGGTTCGGATATTTGACGCTCCGGATAATAAAGGCTCGGATAAACGACGTTCTACTGTAATAGGAAACAGACTTTTGGTGAAAATAATTTTTGGTATCAATTCTAGATGAAAAATAATTTCTTAAAATTGTGAGTAACCGGAAATTACAAAACAGACAAAAATTTCACCTGCCGTTGATTTTTATTAATGGATTATTTTAACGTTACTAATTTTGTACGCAGTTAAAACTATCATTTAACTTATATTAACGTAATTTCCAAACCCAATACAGGTGATGTTAAACAGAAATATCAATAAAATGAGGGAAAGATTTACGTTGATTACTTACTTTTGTAGACAGAAAAATGCCATTAAGAGCTGTAAAACAACTCGAGTTTGTCTTCAAATGTCATTGTTTGAAACAAGCTGTAAAAGCGTCATTTAGATGCCAGAATGACACATTTCTTGTGGCACCTAACAATTTTAGACACCGGTAATCAATCAAAAGTATGACGATCCCAAAGTAGACTTGGAGGAGTGCGATGTGCCAACAAGAGAATAAAGTCTTCGTTTTCAACATTCAAACCTTGAAGCAACATTGCGGCTAATGAGGATATCTTTACCGTTTCGCTTCTGAAACTGCAGTTGTACAGGTATATATATATATATATATATATATATTTTATTTCTTTTATGTAATAGCATATAATGTTAATGTATAGTAAGTTCTTTCTTCTGGTTCTTGGTGATTGAGGGATTTCATTATTTGTTTTTCTGGTTGTAGAAAGGTTATATGACAGAGGTTAGAGAGAGGTTATTTTTCCCGCTGACATTTGAATAGTCTGGTAAGATAAATGCGTACTTGAGCTATTTTGCACACCTGATTCGCAAAGAATATTTAAATACGGTAATGCTGATTGATCTTTTAGTAACTATTTTATCCTCTATAAATAGTATTTGTGTGATGTTGTTTTTGCCTTTTTTTTTTTTGAAGGAATCTTCTGACTTCAAACAGGTGTAGATTAGACTTTGTGAAATTTTAGGACATTAGATTGAATTTTTTATAAAAAGTACACAAAAAAAACCCAGTATAAATGAAAAAAAAAACATATAAAAATGATACAGAAAAATATAAAAAAAAATAAGGAAATAAAATAAAGATGACGATGAATAAAATTTTAAGAAATTTAATAAAAGTTAAGAACAGAAAAGTTTCGATCAGTATGTGAAATATGATACGTTTTCTTTCAGTATGTGAAGGAAAATAAATATTCACTTATTTTTAATTTTAAAAATAAGCTCTCTTTGTGTGAATTCTTCTCTATCACTTTTTTTTGACACAGTGTTCATTCTGTTACACTTTCAGTGGCGTACATAAGGGTGGGGTTTGGAGGTTCAAACTCCTCCCATTGCCCAACAGATTTTTAATTCTTAGCATAAAGATTACGTCTCGTTGCTTTCATTTAAGTTTTTCTCATGAAACTCTACCCATGAACGTAGTTTATATACAAAATTCTGTGCTTTAATGCTAAATAGAATTTAACTTTATATATAAAAGAGAAAGTGACGTAATCTTTGATTTGATGCTTCTAAATTCTGCACGATAGAAATACGTCTTATAATATTAAGTGTTACAATATGCTGGCACTTTTTTCCATTTAAGGTATCTGAACACGTTGAAAATGACCAAATTCAGTAAAGACAGTTTTGTTTTTTATTTTATTGAATAGACCTATCTTTTGACTTTACGAAACATACTTTATTTTGTTTCTACGCTACCTAAAGGCCAAGTTACAATCAATTTTACAAATTTAGAAAAACCGGAAGTAGGTTTTTGATCTACCAAAAGTGGGCACTTAAATTGCTCAAAATGTATCAGGCGAGTCTGATAACTCAAAATATTACGCGAATGTATTCTATAAAACTTTTGAACCTGATATTTATGTTATTATCTAGAGAATGTACTTAAAATATTTCTTCTTGTATGAATACTTTTTGAGTTATGGCTTGTTATTTAAATAATGGTCTCATAAAAAATTTAACATTTCTTGTAATGTTTGCTCAATCAGTTCTAAAATTTTCAAATTTTAATAAAAAATTAAAATTTTAGTACATTTTCTAGATAAATGCATCTCATTTGTTTTGGTAATACTTTTACTAATATATGTTTATTACTTTTTTCTCTAACTGCTTTGAAGTTTTTCAAAAATATTGCTAAAATTTCTCTTATAATTGTGATTTTTGTAAAATTTAGGTAATTTATTTTAATAATTGTTATATAGTAATATTTTTGTTAATATAGTAATAATTTTGTTAATATGGCAATATTTATTGGTATTGAGTCCTAAAAGAGCATTTATAATGTTTTAGTATGCTATTTTGTTAAAAAAATACTCCGAACGTGTTCAGATACCTTAAAAAAATATCTGGTAAAGGTTTCAATATAATAAACTTTTAACCATTTATTAACGACAGCGAAGAAATATTACCGGTTTCATAGTTCTAAATCTCTTGTTAATAGAAATAAAGGAATGAAAATGAACAAGATTAGCATCTCCTTTTGTACAAAGGACGTTCTGAAAGTAAGTTTCGTCATTTTTTTTACACATGAAAACTTTATTGCTAAAAAAAATGAAACTTGACATCATGAACTATATACACCTTGTATTATTTTTCGACATAGTCTCACCACCGACATTTAGTCATTTACTGTCGCGTGCAAACAGTTTGAAGTTACCACTCTGATAAAGTGGGGAAACTCGGTGCCTTACGATGCAAGGAATTGCTGCACAGCCTTCACCATCTCAGCACTGATTTTTTAAGAATTTTTCTTCACTTGCGAACTTGGATGCTTCTCCACGCATTTGAGGTACACCGTGTCCAATACTCTAGTAATGTTGTTTACATTTGTTTATGTGGAGGGATGCCCATTTAAACCTTCATCCTCCACATTTTGTCTTCATTCAATGAACATGCAATACAAATGTCCAACCATTGAAGAAATATGACCTCTTCACAAAACACGGTTTGTAGGTATTCAGGGATAAAGGGTACACTAGTCCCATGTGCCTATTCATAACGGACAACATCACACATTTCCATTGTGATCTCATTGTCAGCACACGTCTGTCTGTCTTCGTGATTTGTACTTGAATAACCTAGGGCACGCCAGTCTGCTGCTGCTCTCTCTTCTTCGGCGCTCAGCACATGTGTCATTCTTCCGTCTTTTAACCAGTATCGAATGAACTTCTTATGGTGATCATCTGGTGCACTAACTTATCTTTAAAAAAAAACTACGAAAATTGTCGCCCATCCGGTATAATGGTTAGCGACGTTGACTGCTGCACCGTAGGGTCTGGGTTCGAATCCCGGAGAAGGCATGAATGTTTGTAAATGTATAGTGCCTTCGCGGCATGGGGGTACTCTAAATAGCCGTCGAGCCGCAAGTCCTCTCGTGAGGTTGGTGAAAGGGGAAGAGAGATGGTCCCAGGTGTTCTCCCTCAAAATTGGGGTGGCACCGAGCCAAATCGTACTGTCACCAGCGTGGTGCTCAAGGCTTCGACCAACGACAGGTGTACAATCTATCCCGATGCCATGATGAATTTCATGGGCCTCGATCTGACTAGGTCAGACAGGTGGCATTAGCAGCAACAACACAACAACAAAATTACGAAATTTACTTTCGGAACATCCGTCGTAATTCTATTCCACTTTATCATTAACTGTTTCTAGAAATGGCTGGTTTTGCTTTCTTTTTGTTTATTTTTTAGCTGAAAGAACATACTGTGGTAAATTTTGCTCTGAAAAAATAGAAAATATCAGTTGCTCAATGTTGGAAAGTGTTTCCAAGTGATCACCTGCGCGATGAAGGAAGGAGATAATTCTTTCAAGGAACCGAGAGCTAACTGGCACGTCATACTCGCTGTCAGTTTCAACGCAAAAAGGGTTTTCAAAAAGCATCCTTTACGGAAGAGGGAACCTTTCCACGATTCTATAAAGATGCTATCATACACAAGAGCTATTCAAAAAGCTCTTTGCAAATCTTCCGTGAGTAACTAAAATAAATTTAGACGAATGAATCAGAAGAGTTTTCAACTGTACTTGTTGAAGTGTAAAAACGTTTTTGATCTAGGTAAGCCAAATTATAATTTAGTTTGGATTATTGTTTTATTAAAATGGTATTGCGTGGTAGTTTAATAACAATTTAAAATATTTTATTATGTAATTGTTTTATAGACAGGATTTAAAAAAATTCAAAATGAGTAATTAGGTAGATCATTGTTATATGGAGAGAAAAAAAAGTTATTTATCGAAACCTAACTATAAGGAAAGGGTGTTCTATGGCAGTGGTCCCCAACCCTCGGGGCCGTGGTAGCCTAGTGGTCAAGGTATCAGATCGTGGCTGGCGTGTCATGAGTTCCAGCACAGCACCACTATAGACCCGCCGTGGAGGGAAGCGATGCTCGTTAAATTTATCGAGAGCTCAAACGTCCTCCCGTTGGTGTGGTGTGGTAGTTAGGAGAAAGGATGACAGCTCAGGTGTAGTCCTCGTCACTTGACCATGGTTTGAAATTACGAGGTCCGTTGCCAAAAGCCCTCGTGTAACTGAACAAAGAACTCACCCAACCCCCGGGCCGCGAACCGGTACCAGCTTGTGGATCAAATGGTACAGGATGGTACCAATGGTACCAATGAACATTAAATTATTTCCATTTTATTCATTGTGGTGTATCTCGGGTTTGTGCGACTTTCCATGGAAATCACTTTATATTCCATGTTAAATCGCTTCATATTTATTTATTTATTTTGTTTAACTGTATTTTATTCTGAAATCGTATTTAAAGAGACATGATACGATTTAGACAAAAAATTTTAATTTAAGAATTTTCAAACATTTTTTGGTTGCCTCCTATGTGGGAATACTATGTAAAGCAGATTTTGCGCTCAAAATTTCATAAAAGAGCTGGGCATTTAATTTTTTAAGGAAAATCTTCAAATTAATGAAGTGATTTTAAAATGCTACTTCTCCTACAAAAATTTACGTACACGCATGAAATTTGATTTACAAGTACTTCAAACTATGCATAACAAAAGTTGGTATGGGTTTTGCGATAACATGATTGGTATTCGTACAATACTTCTTTTTATGAATGCATATTGAAAATTCCTTAAAAAATGTACAAATTCTGAGCTTAATTATTTTTAAAAAAATTATTGCTTTGATTTAAAAATGGATACCAACTTTGGCAGTAGGTAAAAAAATTCAAAGCATTAGGCACAATAGAAAAAAGCCTTAGCATTTTAGATGAAGACAAATTAGTTACTTTATCTTTCCGAGATAAGTAAGTTTAAAGTTTTGATTTGACACAGAGATGTGAATAAAAAGAAACACAAAAGCTATCATAATTCTGTATTTTTTTAGTTGAGAGCTTTCAAATTTTGTCAGGTTATAGAAAAGTATATAAAGAACAATTTAAGATAAAAAAATTAAATTTGATTTTTTGACCGATTTTTGTCAATTGAATCGTACTGTGTCGTAATAATACTTAAATACTATTAAATTACTATTATTAATTCAAAACAATTTAAAATATAACCAATCAATGGCCTCTCTTCAGCGGGTAGTGGTAAAATTATCAAACCGTGGTGATAAAAAAAGTTTGGAAACACTGTTTTATGGTATGGAGATTAGGAAAAAACATTTTTGTGTGTGAAAAATAATAATCTCAAAATTTAATATTGCTACAAAGGGGTTTAATTTTCGTAAAAAGTGTAAAAGTTTTAAATTTGATCAGATCATTTTAGTAATGTTGTCAAGGGTCTATTAGATTTTTCTAACTAACTAATCCTCTAGGGGGAAAATGGGTCTTTAAAATTTAATTATTGTGAGGGAAGAGTTATCTCAACCCTCAATGTGTGGGGGGAGGATGTCGGAAGGAAGATCAGTCATAGTCAATATAACTTCAATTTATTTTTCGATACGAACGAGAAAAATTTTACTAACCAAAGTTAAGAGATGCACCCAAATACTGTTGTTGTTGCTTATCCACTTGGCCTAGACCACAAACTAGACCAAGTCCAAGAGACCGCGTAGCTTAATTAAATTAAAAACAACATCCTCCTCATTCAATAATTGCCCCACAGAGGCACCAATACATGCAATGATATGGAGGGAGAGGCCATAGCCGAACAGTGGCAAGAAGCATAAGTCTTCTCAGATTCATTAAATATTAAGCATTTGATGTGACCAGTCCTAAGTCTAGATAAGGTGGTCTGAGAAAGTCTAGGACAGGTGCATTGCAGGGACAATCGCGGACACTTAGCGGCATCCCAGGCATGTTCAGGCGGAGCCCTCCAAATAGTTTTGATCTTGCCCGTGAACAGGGAATGGACCTCGGAAGCTTGTAGTTCAGAGGAAGAGGCAGTGGAAGTTCGCTGTCCTCCTGAGCAAGCAGATCAGCAATTTCATTTCCATAAACCCCAACATGCGAGGGTATCCATTGAAAGCATACCGAACTGACCTGAGTCAATGCAGCTAATTTCAAAAGTATATACTGCCCCACATATCCAGGATATTGAGCCAATCCTTCAAGAATTGGATAGAGCTTTTGCTGTCAGTCAAAATCCAAGTATCAGATGCGCGATTGTCCAAAGCAATGTTTAAGGCTTCTCTAATAGCAACAAGCTCAGAGCGGAAAACTGAGTTTTTGTCAGGGTTTCTAAAACAATATCGAAATTCCTCAGTATTTGTTTTCATAAAAACGCTACTGCCTGTTCCACCTGAGTCAGATCCGCTTCCATCTGTGTAGAGGACCAAACCCAAATGCTAAATATAGAAAACAATAGCGAGGTAGACGAGATACGAGGACTATAATTAAATAAATCACTTACGTCCTTCTAATTCTTAGTGATCTAATTTGATTCCTAATTGACAAATCGTCAATTTTAATGTTACAATGATCAGCTTCGAAGTATCCACACCTCACTTCACGTTTAATCAATAGCTGTTAGCCGTAGCAGTCTAACCTCTCTGTAATATCCCCTTCTAACTCCAAAGTTTAATCTTTATATACAAGACTTAATTTACGTACTCGCATCTTTTTCTTCGAAGGAAGACTTTCAATAAATTAAATTTTAAAGACCCATGTTTTCCCAAGAGGATTGTTAGTTAGAAAAATCCAAATATACCCGTGTCAATGTACCCAGGCGAAACTTCCAAGGCGTAATGCTAAAAATTAAGAATCTGTTGGTCTAAGCATAGGGTTTGGAGGGTTCAACTCTTCCATAGACCAATAGGTTTTAAATTCTTACCATAGAAATTATCCCACGGCGCTTTCGTCTTTGTTTTCTTTTTAGAATGCAATCCCCCATAAGAAAGGTTTGTGTACACTCCTGAATTTTAGGAGCTCAATTTGAGCCCCCAAGTCCTACATTTGTGAACACAACTTCAAATGCGTATGTTTGAAATCCAGATGCACTTTTTAAAACCACGTGGAGAGGTGAAGTGAAAGATGGTCTCCCCGTTTGTTAAATTCATTTCTTTGACTTTTCGAAAATACATTTCTGTCTGGGGTGAGATGAATCGGCTCAATTTTTGTGTCAAGTCAACGAGAAACAGTTTCTCGAAATACTCCTTCCCCTCCTAAAGTTAACTTTCCCATCCCCTTGTCTTGTAAATTAACATTTTATTTTTAGAAGCGCGCCTCATACTCGGTCCTGCACAGCGTAGTGATTGATTAATTTTTGAGATGAAACATCTCTTTTTGGCGAAGCTGCTGAAAATCGTGTTCGGCGAATAATTTATGAAGTTGGATGAATACGAACCGTTTTAATTTAAATGGGGTTATATTTCGATGATTTGGGATTTAATTTAAGCATAGATCACCTTAAGGTCAAGTGGAACTAAATCTTCTGGCACCGGCATGTCAACGAAAATCTATGTGCTGTTGTAGACCAAAAGGGGGATATTGGTATAGACAGCATGTTCAACATCAACGGTTGGCAACCTATGGCACGTGGTACAACTCTTAGGGGGCACTCTGTACTACTCTAGAAATTTGTCAGTTTTTGTGTGGATGGACCTTATTTGATAAACATCTTCAGAGTTATGGATATTTACGGAATTACAAAAAACTCTGAAAGTTAACTCCAAAGATAAATTTACAGCTATTTTATAAATTATTGAATGTCATTACTGGTGAGATTTAATTGTTTGAAGAGAGAAAATTGCATGTACTTTGCTTTCCGCTTTTAGTTCCACATATCTAAGTAAAAATTCTTTCCTCATTTGAAAAATATTTTGAGTCCACAAAGAAATTATTTAACAACTGAAATGCTCAAAATCCTTTCCAGTTGAAAGTCACAAACTATACTCCGGATTTTGCGATATGAAAGTAGAGCGGTGCAAACACTAGGTTCGCACATTAAACTTTTTCTTTTTCTTTTTTTAACTATTATAAAGGTAAATACTTATATTTATGTAATATATTTCTCATTTAAATAAATACATTTGTATAAAAATGCCTAATACATGTATACAATTAGAGAAATGTTTATATTTTTATTGAAAAAATAGTTATATTTCATACTGTTTATTTTTTTTATTAAGAAACACCTTTAAATGTAAAATTACTATGTAATAAAACTGTAAATCCATATCATTGACCTCTATTCTTTAACACTACATGCATTATCTTGGAAATCGAATTGTTTAAAAAATGTCCTATTGTGTGGAAGGCTGAATCATATTGGTATATTGGTTTGGCACGGCACAGCTAAAAAATTGCCGACCCCTGTTCTACATTATTTTGTGTAAAAAGTTTGTTGAACGTATGTACACAGAATGTTATAAGAAGTTATTTTTATGCAAAGTTTATATTGTCCAAATACATGGATGTACAAAAGAGACACAGTAATTCTAACCAATCATCCTTGGCATCATGTTAGTAAGGAATGTGGCCACCGTGTAGTGTGAGGCAATTTTCAACGCTGGCATACTCACAGGAGAACATGATCCAGGAGCCATTCAAACAGGAGTTTCTTTAGTGAGAGGGTATTGTTGAGGAACAAAGAGCTGCAAAGCATCCCATACATGTTCAATGGGATTCAGGTCAGAAGAAAGTGTTGTCCAGTCTATGTGACCTATACCTTCGGTCTCAAAACAAACTTACACAGGTTGTGTCAATAACAAGTTATGTTGCTATCCTTAAAACGACACTTTCTGTGTCAGTACTTTGGAAAAGTTTAATATGTGTCATCTCAATGTACCGCAGACCTTTGGTCAAGCACACACAGGCCCATGCGGCTGTTGATCAGGATGCCTACCCGCAGAAATGGGCTACAAGTCGCATATCGACAGCTTTCCAGAACATTTTTGCTGCAATAAGAGTTGCCGACCTTAGTATGAGGTACAGTTTGAGACACTTGGACCAGTGTTTACAAATTGGCTGGAGTTTTTTTATTATTATTAACTTAAAAATAAATATAGGGGAAGCTGGAAGTGTGATTATCTGACTGCTCTATATCAGGGGTGGGCTGACTTTTCCACGGTACGATCTACTCAGCGGCGTAGGTGTGGTCATTCTGTCTTAAAATTTTATGTTTGATTTCTTTAACACTTACTTTCGACATGTATATTACTCATTTTATAATTATGACGGATTATTATTTTTACTACAAAAACACAAGCAACACAAAATTATCAAGTTGAATGCTTGGGCAATATGAGCGAGTGCTAAACCGTGGAGCGTGGGAGTATTCAATGCAGCGAGCAGAGAAATTACCGTGAACCGATGAATCTGAAATCAACGTAAATACTTACAATTGCTTGCTGCCGATTCCCGCGACATCTCGGGCATGGCGTCGGTTCGAGAACTCAATCCCGTGAAAGCGCGGTGTGTGGATAATGTCTCAATAGCCATACCGTGCTATTGCGGAAGAGCTGATCATCAACATTTATTCTCCCCTTAGTCGGCATGTGGGGAAAAATTCATTTATACGGAAGCATCGCACAGATCGCTTTTCCCCCTACAAAGACAGTGAACGTGTTAAGCAACATCGTTCGCTTCCATTGAAGGTACATGTGTCATCTACACATTTATCGAACACAGTTGTAAAAAGCCAATTCCCCACTCTAGCCGGCGTTGGTGTTCCTATATAAATATGTTCCTTCAGTAAAGGCGTCTTAAGTGTTAGTAAAGGCGGTCACCCTAAAATGTTTGGCGGTTTCCGGTCGATCACATTGACTTAATGCCCATCATTGTTCTATATCATAGGTTCTCAACGTGGGCGATAACGCCTCCTTGTGGGCATTAGAGCTTTCAGGGGGGCAGTAAAAGATCCAGAGAAAATTAGGGGCGTTAAGATGACACGGAGGGCTTGGGAAGATTTACCAAAAAAAGACTAAAAAAACACGCTGATTTACTAACAAAAGTAAACTTTAATACTCTGTTTATATGTTAATTGTATATATTTAAATCATTTCTATATCACATGTACGAAGATAAACATATTTCGGTAGTTCGGAAGTGGATGAAAAACTTAAAGATTACATTACATTCAGGCCTTCATTAAATTGAATGATATAGTGCTTTTTAATTTCTGTAGTGCACGAGTTGTCTTTGTCTGTGAAGAGTAGGAAAAATGTTTCGTCCATGCATTTCATTACGTATGATTATCCAAGAAACATAATTAAATATGCTAACCAGAAATTAACGT